>JAHLSL010000008.1:1872743-1888425 GCA_025920805.1 Petroica traversi
CGGGCTCGGCGGGCGGGACGCCGTGAGGGGAAAACTGCGCCCAGAGTCGGCCCGGGGAGGGGAGGAGCGGCCAGAGAGGGGCGGGATTTGTTTCCGAATGAAAACAGTGACCGGGAAATGCTCGTGGTGGTGGTTTTTGGGGCGCTGCTGCTGCGGGTGATAATCTGTATTCTGCATTTCTGAGGGATCGGGGGCGGCTCCGGTCAGAGGTGCCCGGCTACAGGGCGGGGAGGGATGGCCATAAACTAAAACACAGGGAGTTCTACCTCAACATCAAGAACAAGTTCTCTACACTGGGGATGATAGAGCTGCCCAGGGAGGGCATGGAGCCTCCTTGTCTGTGTCACCTGCTGCGGGTGGCTCTGCCTTGGCAAGGAGGGGGTTGGAATAGATGATCCCCAGAGATCCTTTCCAATCCCAGCTATTCTAATTCTGCATCTCCCTACATGCCATGGGTAACATCTATGGGTCTGTGTGGGAGAGGGACAAGAGGAAGGAAAGTTCTTCCTCATATCCAAGTGGAACTTTCAGGCATCATTTTCTGTCCATTGCCTCTTGTCCCATTGCTGGGCTCCAGCATTGCTTGTCCATCCTCTGGCCCTCCCTTACTCGCCACTGAAGGGATTGGCCAAAAAAAGCAGGTTTTGATATGAGTTTGTGAAAGTGTGGCTTCAGCAGAGGTTGATGGCAAGGTTCACTCTGTTGCTTGCTATACAGATGGAGCATACACAGGAAAATGGGATCAGAATCAATTTAGAATGATTTACACAGAGACCAGGGATGCAAAAGGGTCACAGGGACAAGGATATGGATACAAAAGATACAGGTGCAAAAGAGTTTAGCAGCATAAATCACTGACTGATTTAATATTTATAAAGTGATTCAACAGGATTTACTACAATTACAGCAGTGACTAAATTATAGATTCATACACACTGGGGTGCAGAGATGTGGGAAGGAATTGCAGGCCTGTGGAGATCAGGGCATGACACCCCCCTCCCCATTTTCCATCGGGCTGTATTTCTTCATATCATCTCCAATGGGAATGAATCCTGCTCATTTTTGTCCTGTATTTTGCAATTTATCAAGCAGTAAGTAATTAATCAAGTCATATAAATCTGGTGCTGCTCTTGTTTGTTCTGCTCATCCTGGACTTCTGGAGATCAATAAAGAAAGTTCTTTAACATGATAAATATTAGGAATAAAATAATCACTGCAGGCTGTACATCTGGCTGTAAACATGTGCCATCATACTCTGCATGGTTAAGAAAATGAATTAAGCCTTGTCAGGCTAATTCAGAGGTAGGAAACTCAGGTTAAATACTCTTACCACATGTGCCTCATCTTTCTGTTTCCTTTTCTTGTTCCACTCTGACATTTGGTTCTACACCACAGTCAAAGTGAACCATGTAAAAAAAATCAAACTAAAAGTGGTCTTCTTCATGTCGTTTCCTAAAATACTTGAGGAATTTTGTTTGGTTTTTTGCCACATTCTTTTGGAAGATCTGAGAGAGGACAGTTTGGCCAGCAGAGTTTTCATGTAAAGTGTTGGGATTAATTTTGTTTCAGAGATCTGTGTGTAGACTTGGAGCACAAATTTTAAATAATTCCGAATTCACTTCTCGCATTTTGGCATTGAAAAGGCAATTGGTAAAAAGAAGCCCCCAAGCAAGCCAGGCTGTTGGGTGACATGAGGCAAGGTTGCCCTCCTAAATCTAAAACTGTGCCTTCCAATGCAATATTCCTGCTCTTTCCAATGTTGAGGAGCTTGGAATGAGGCTCCATCTCTGCTCCCACAGTTCAGGGTGCTTGCAGAGACAAACCTGGACTTTGTGCTGTTCTGCTGCTGTACCCAATATTTGACAGACTCCAAACAATGTGGCTTTGATCAGTGCACTTTCCCCCTAAGAAATGTTCTCAGTGTTTATAACTCAGTGGGATTTTCATGTAGCTTCTCATTTATTTCATCCTGCAGCTGTGATCCTGCTGCTGCTTTCCTTTGGCTTTCAGCTCCTTTTGAAGTCTGCCATAAAAACTCCCATCAGAACATGCCTTAGTGTAACATGCAAATGCATTGGCCCCCAGAGCACCCTTGCAGTGTGGATGCATTAATAAATGGAATATTTCTCTGCTGCCATGAGCTGGAAGCTGTAATGGAGTCGGGATTCCTTGAGCAAGATGGGGTTCTCTTTAAAAAAGAAATACATTGTAAAGATTTCCATCAAACTGTTACAGCTTTGGCTGCCCCTTGGCCAGTATTTCAGAGGCTTTTTTAATTTAAATGTTACCTGTTTACTTGGCTTTTTAAAGATAGGATATTTCTTTTCCCATTTTTGTAATAGAGATAGCTGTAAAACAGTTTTCATATAACCCTGAGTTACATATCAAAGATGTGATTCCATTCTATTTTCCCAATCTTTAATTTACAGTTTTGGAACATAAATTTGTAAAGGATATATTTGGAATAAGGTCATCTAAATTCCTTACAAGGCAAAACATTCTTTTTCCAAGATGAAAACTGAACTAAGTTCTTGAAATATGATATATATTCCAAACCTTGTTTAATTCAGTGTAATATATATGTTTCTTGGGGACTCTTCTTACCAAGATTTTTTTTTTCTCATCGTTTTACCTCATGCTTTAAACTATTGTTAAGATTTAGGTACGTGCTTAAAAAGTTTCAGTTGTCTCTGGGAAAAATAGTCTTAATTTATGTTGACCTTTCTTTCCTTGGAGCATTTCGCCTGCATTCAATAAAATTTTGATGACTGCTCTTTAGCAGACAGCTGTACCATATAAAGTATTATAAATATTCAGCTTTCCTCTTCCTGTGTTGCCATTAACAGCTGGGCATCCAGTTCAGAGGAGCAGATTTTGCAGAGAGAGCTTGGCATGTTCCTGAATCAGGAGAGGGAAGAAGGGAAGCAAACACTTTCTTATGGTTTGGGGACCTGTAAAGACATAGAGCATCTGTTCCCCAGCTAAGTCATAGTCTGGTAGCACTGAATCATGTTAAGAGCTAAAATGATGGGAAAAACTACTTTTTTCACCTTGGCTGTACCTGTCTTAAATGTCTCAAACATTATTTCCACTAATGGCAAAATAATTCCAAGCCTTGCTCAGAAGGTATGTAAATGGAAATGCTTTTGTGGGGGTTTTGTTGTTTATAGGCTTGGAGAAAAAGATAAATTCTCAGCGTGATTTCACTTCAGTGCCTGGATTTTATCTCTGGTATAAAATGGAGAATCAGATTTTCTTAGGCAAACATTTTATCCTCCTAAACAAGCAATACTCTTGGTACAGGGAATGGATTTGCTCTGGATGCCATCAGTAAATGTGAAACCAAAAAAGGAAACTGTCTTTAACATTATCAATTATAGACTTTACTAACAGAAATCTTTGTGTCTATGTGACCATAAAACCTCTCCATGTTTTTCCCTTGCAGAGTTAAGAGAGCATTAAATTTGGATAGTGTTAAAAAAGATAATGTGAGTATTTTTTGGTGTATGAACCCACGTGGGCTGTATAAATATATATGTTTATGTATATATCTGTGTGCAAAAAATAAATGTGGATATAAACAATCCATTTAATTTTAGCTGCCTTTATGTTGTCTGGGCAAATCTTAAAGCACAAAATTACTGCTGCAAATATTAGTGTAAAATTGATTGTATTTCATTTGTCAGAGAACTGCCAGGCGTTAAGTAATGTACATCTGCATGAATCACTTGAAAAATGTGCATATTGTTATTGCAATCACTATTTACCCAAGAGCTGAATGAGTTAAGATCCTTGGTGAAATCATTTATTAGAAATTAGCTCCATTATCCTGGCAAGCAAACGTTCTGCCATGTAATTGTACGTGTGACAATATGGAATTATGATAATGCTGTAATCTGCATATTAGAAACTGCAAAACTGAAATGAAAACATTAAAGGCATTTCCATGTCAGGGCTGTAATTACCTCCCTCAGCTAATCTGGCACAATGAAACAATAAACTCCTAATGCTGCCATCAATTTCCCTGTGCTTATCACAATAAAAATAAAATTGTACTGGCGCTATTCTTTTTTTTGTAAATGCAGCTCCAGCATCCTCCCAGCCACCAGCATGTCGTGACATATGTCAGTTTATTGGCTCTCCACAGTGCTCAGGAGCTTGGGAGGATGGCAGGGTGGAAAGGAAGGGAAATTTTGGAAAAGTGCATGGACAAGGATCTGGTCAGCAAACCAGCTCCCAATAAATCTGTGTCGTTTTGAAGAGAGTTTTTTTCTGTAAGCAGCACGTACTTAGAGGCCTCACTGGTATTGAGCAAGGTAGAAATGGGCCATTTTAATATTTTCCAGATATTTATTTTTTGAAAATTTCAACAGAGGTGGCAAAATACCTCAGTGACACTAAAAAAAAAATCATTAGCAGTTTAATTAGCTTAGTGTACCATTAGCCAACTTGTCTGCTCAGAATGCAGCTGTGACTGTAATTTTGCAGCTGTTTCTTGGGCTGTAGGAATGTTTTTGTAGATGAGTGGTCCAGCTGAAATTCCAAGGAATGCTTTTCCTGCCCTAAAGCCATCCCTTCCCATGAGATAAAAGGAGTTACTCAATGCTTACCTGCAGTCAGGTCCTTGTGCAGCAAAAAGCTGAAGAAAAGCCCATCTGGACAATAGAACTTTTCTCAGTGATGTGGCTTTACACTGATTTTTAGTTCAATGCCTCTAACAGATACACCTCAAAGTTTTAAATTAAATAACTTTATAGAAGGTAAGAAGGAGCAGAAAGTAGGAAACTCATGATTTGGGTGAAATACCTGTTTCATCTTTGCTGTTTCTATCATTCCTTCCCTGTTTTTATCAAGAGTCCCTCATTCCATGGATTAAAATATTCATGAAATAACCACATCAGGAATGAGGAATTTCAGATTTTTAGAATCTTAGCATGGTTATTGTACAAAAATTGCATAACTGGACAAAAACTCCCCTTATGAAAAGACCATGTTAAATGTTGTAGTGGGGTGACTTTGTGCCCATCGTTTCCTCTCCTCAATAAGACTTGTTTGACTCTAAAAAATAAAAAATCCTTTCAAATACTTTGTCTCCATTTCCATAAAGAAAAAGGATTTTCCAGGGATTCAGGTGTTCTGGCATGATCACTTGGATGGTTGGAGGGAGCGATGGGCACAAAGTCACCCCACCACAACATTTAACATAGACTTTTCATAATGGGAGGAATTCCTTAGGAAAATCTCACCAGGCAGTAAAAGTTCAATGGTTTTGTCAACATTAATCTGGATTTTTCTGGATTTTTCTCCATTTCAGGCACCTGATGCCACCCCCCAGAAGGCCAAAAAGCGCAATCTGAACTTCTACTCCCCCTGCACAGGCACACGCCAGATGAGTCCCTCCTCCTCTCCCAGCAGCCACAAAAACCCCAGGAATCCCCCAGCTGAGGGTGAGCTGAACATTCCCTCTTTCTTTCTGCTGCATTTTCCTGGTTTTTGCCTGGATTTGGGGACTCCTCTCTCACCTGTGTTTGATTTCTTTTTTCCTCTCGAAGGATTTTGGTCTCTTTGGGAAAAGCTGATGTTGGGTTTTTAAAGTTTGGGTTTTTTCACTGGAAATCTTGGGGGTGTTTATGAAACAATTATGAAGGCAATTCTAATTAACATAACACTGAATGTCATCAGCTCTCAGAAAATACACCTTTGTATTATTATAATGATGTTATTTCCAATTCACTTTAGGATAAATGTTCATTTAGTTACAGTCACAATTTTTGATGCAAACTCTGACTGCTCAAGAAGCAGATTTTCAGTAGCTGACCTGCTTTTATGGCTGAATAAAAAAAACTCTATTGACTACTTAGATTTAAAATTAAATCTTTGAGGGTCTTAACTTTTAGCTACTGTATTAAAGCTTAAACTTTTACAGCACTTTGTCACGCTGAAGTGTTTCTAAATGTTTTACAAAATATTAAAATTAAAAGTTAATTTATCCCTGAGTGCTGAGACTTGTATGCAATAATTTAGGTCTAGCAAGGAGAAATCCAAGTGTTTCATGCTGAGTGTGGTCTCCTTTTTTTGGTCTGGTGGCAGGAAGCAGATTTATTCCAGTGAAATGTGGAAAGCTCCTCATTCCCCAGGCTCTGTCTGGGATCTGCACATTTGTTAAGCCCATGGTAAATTCCAAATCTTTCACTTAAAGGTGAATTTACAAAATCTCCACGTTTTGTGATGTCTTCAACTTCAGCCACGATTAAATCATTCCTGATAGTCAGATGTGACTTTTTTATTGCTGGAACAAGTATTGATAGACAAGATAAAATTTTAATCTGCTTTTGTTCTGGTCTGATTCCTGTGGGAATTGTTCAAGTCATGTAAATTCAGAAAGTCTTTTGTGGTCAGAGGTCGCATTTATCCTTCTCCATCCATCATATGCCAAGCTGGAATATTATATTGTCAGTGGAGCATATTTGGAGTTTTTGGAAGCAATTCCCAGCATCTTTGTGGTTGTTTAGAAAATGGATTTGGGGCCAGGCAGTTTTTACAAGGGGAAATAAGAGTTTCATTGCTCATCCCAGCATTTTCAGGATAATGCTCCATGTTAATCTGCTGTGTTTAGGGAGGTAATAGGATAAAAAACTCCTGAGAAGGGCACAGTAAATATCTGCCAGGATGATTTTCACTTCCAGATATTTATTCTGTAATCCCAAGGTTTCCAGGAGGTGAGGAGAAGTCAAATTACAGAAGTGTAAATTATAAATAATTTTGTGCATTTCGTTGGGGTTTTTCCTCTTCCCAAAAGATCTCTCAGCAGTCAAGAATCACCCCAAAAACTTCCTCGGGTGCTTCAAATACTCCACATCTGATTTTTATCTTTGTTTCTCTTCCTCCCTGTGACCCTCGGAGGAGATGGGGAGGAGCAGAGCGATTCTGAGAGCGGATTATCCAGGAGAGGGCAGCCTCAAACAGAGCACGAGGAGTAAGTGCTTTCACTCTCAACTTTGTTATGGGTGCAGGGCTGGGATTGCATCTCTTTTTCCACCACCAGACAATAATTGTGATGTTTATTCACCTAAATATGATGTTTGGAGCTGTAGCTTTTTCCTGTTTGTTATTGCACTTGAATTCACAATTTGTTTCCAGGGGTTTTTCCCTGTCCTGGATGTTTTCCCACATCATTAGGCTGAAATTCCTTCTGTGCAGGGCAGTGATGGAGCTGGACAGAGTTGTCAGGATGGCGTTTGAACAGAGAAAAATAAAATATTTACATTATACACTGTAAATTGATTAATTGGGGCTGTTTTTGTGGCTCAGTATATCCCTTGGTCAACAAGTCCAGCTCATTTCTTAGTGACAGGAACCCGGAATTACAGAACAATTGGAGTAATTAGAGGCCTCATTGACATGGAAATGGTAGCATTCAATAATTCAGAATGTTTTTAAAAGCTTTGCTGGAGACCAGCAGTGACATTCAGACAAAACCATGTATAAACCAACACCTACACTTAATATTCATGTGAACTTCCCTACACTTAATTTTACAGATGGAAAATACATTGTCCAGTACACTGATTTAAATCCTCCCAGCTGAGCTGGATCCATCCCCATTCCAATGGGAAAAAAACTCTGGGAAACATTGCAAACATGGATTTTCAGTGAGTGGGGATATGAATAATTGGAATTTTTTCACGTTTTTTGCACAGGTTCCTGAAACTGCACTCCCAAGTGAGACGTTCCTTGCCCAGAATCCTGAAAATAAGAGCAAATCTGACAAGCCTGAAGGTCTGGTTTACACTGATTTGTTTTTTAAACTACTTTTAATACAGGATTTGAAAGCAAAATGAAGATTTTATGTGCAATGCTTGAGTTTTAAGGAGTAGGGAAGCAAATAAAAGACTTGAAACAGGGCAAGTTTGATGTGGAAATCCAGAAAATGCAAAAAAGTCAAAACTTATTAGATTTTTTTTAAACTAGAATTTTCCAATTCCTCTGCTTTTAATTTGCACACAAATAAAACCATATGAAGTAGTTCTCAATTATTATTTATAACTCGAAATATGAATTAACTGCATAGATTTTTATGTCTTTGAAGATTAAAGATCCCTTTGTGTTGAAGTGATTGTACCATTTAATTTACCACTGAAGTATCATTATTTAATAGCCCAATACATGCTAAAATGCAAATCACTGCTGTGCTTTATTCCCATTTTGTTTCCTGACTAAATTGAGCACAAGGCTCATTGCTGTATTTCAATAGCTGAGAAATAATTCTGTGTGCTCAGGGGACTGTGTTGATTTATTTCATGTGGACAAGGTTTTATTTATGAAAATTAAAAAAAAAAGAGCTGATATTAATTGGGAATATTTTAATGAAAATGTTTATTTAGAAAAGGAAGAATTTGGAGCTTATGAACGATTTCCAAATTCCTTTTGGTGTGTTGTGGGTATGGAATAGATATTGGGAATGGGATTTAAGGATGATTTTAATTATTTTCCAGGCTTTGGAGGGCAGTAGAGAGCTGGAAAACATCCTGGGAGTCTCACACTCATCCTGTGAGCTGAGTGCTGAACTGCAGAAAACCCAAACGCTGGGTGAGGAGGGGATCAGCACAGGATGGGAGTGGGTTTATCCCTTGGGAACATTTTCCAGGGGAGTTCAGCACTGGATGGGAGTGGATTTATCCCTTGGGAACATTTTCCAGGGGAGTTCAGCCCAGGAGGGGGGATTTATCCCTTGGGAACATTTTCCAGGGGAGTTCAGCACAGGATAGGAGTGGATTTATCCCTTGGGAACATTTTCCAGGGGAGTTCAGCCCAGGAAGGGGGGGATTTATCCCTTGGGAACATTTTCCAGGGTGGTTCAGCACAGGATGGGAGAGGATTTATCCCTTGGGAACATTTTCCAGGGGAGTTCAGCACAGGAGGGGGGGATTTATCCCTTGGGAACATTTTCCAGGGGAGTTCAGCACAGGATGGGAGAGGATTTATCCTTTGAGAACATTTTCCAGGGGAGTTCAGCACAGGATTGGAGTGGATTTATCCCTTAGGAACATTTTCCAGGGGAGTTCAGCCCAGGAGGGGGGGATTTATCCCTTGGGAACATTTATCAAGGATCACTCCCAATTTTCCCTCTACTGCTCCCCAGGACTCAGGAAAAATGCACCCCAAGTGTCCCCGTGCATCCAGGCAGGGACATAAAAGCCAGGCACACTGGGGAGGGAAAACCTGGAAAAGCAACACCTTTTCTTATGGAAAAGGTGGGTAAATAGTTAGATACTTAGTGGGTACTTAGGTGGGGATTAGGCCCAAACGTTTGCACTTGGATTGCCTGGCCTTTCTTCTCCCCTTCCGTGGTTTGTTTGTTTTCCTGTCAGCAAGATTAGGCTGAATATGAATTTCCAGCCTTTAAAAATGGCTGTTCATTGAAAGGAGGGGCATTCCAGTTGTTTGCTGTGCTGGGATAAGGGCACTTCACAGCTGGCACATCTGCAATGCTTTTCCAAAGGAACCCAGAAAGCAAACCTGGAGTTTGCTTTTTGCAGTTGGGAGCAGGTGGAGAGTAAAGCCCCAGGTACCAGAGGAATTTTCTTCCCAAACAGTGGAATTCATGCATCCCATGCTGGTGTTTAAATTCCCATTTCTTCCCTGACTCATATTCCAAAGCTCATTCCATTTTCCTTCCATGTGCATGCACTGCACTGTTCCCATTTAAGGCCACATCCTTTCTTAGGATGGAGTTACCTGGAATTGTCTGGGTTTCCATCTGGGTCGGACAGACAGACAAACAGCCCAAAGGACAGCTCACACCTCCTGCTGCCATTCCTGTGTCCCCCCTTTCCCTCAGCTCCTTGGGAAAGCAGCATCTTTCTCCCATTTCTGAATTAGGAGCCATGGCAGCACTAGAAGAAAGAAAAAGGAAAACAAAACGTGGGGTGAGGCTTGGAAGCAAAACTCACCAGAATTATCTGAATTTTGAAAAATTTCATTAATTTTTTTGAGCACAGTTACACAGGTAGGAGGGGTTTTTTCCTTGAAATACCTTGAAAGTGAAGGAGGCAGCAAAGGTATTATTTTCTTTGAAAGCTCTGGGGCAACATTTGTTGATTTTGGATTTATTTCTTCACTAGTGAGTCAAGCAGAAAAACTGCAGCTGTTGAAAGCAAAACATGCAGAAGTCCCTGCCCCAGGTAAGAAACTCTTCATAACTCCTGTGTAACAGATGTTTTGATTCCTTTTGCTTGATTTCTTTTCAGTTCTTTTCACTGGAAATAAGTTGGGTAACCTTTAGGATATGAAAACAAGGATAATCAAATGTGTTTCTTCTGAATACGATGCAAATGATAAATGGAATATTTGCTGCTATTTTCATTGTGTTGGGTATTTCCCCATGAGAAGGAGAAGGAATCCACTCATGGCCCTGCACTTGGCTCATGATCCAGAAGACTTCCCCTACTTTTAAAATATCCCAATTATCCTTGTTCTGCCTCACCTTCCTCCCTCCCACTGTGTTTTCAGTATCACAATCCTGCAGCAAAACCTTTTTCACTCTGTGCATTTTGGGGGGTATTTTGTCCACTCTAGAGGGGCTGTGAAACCCCAGCTCTGAGGTTTCCCCACAACCAGTGCTGTGAAAATATGTGAGGCTGGTGGCATTTCATCCCCAGCTGCTTCAGTGCCTTGGCAGGAGGAAGGGGACACACACAGGGCTCTTTAATTCCCTCCCACACAGTAAAATCAACAGCCATCCCCAGGGATATTCTGATATTTCTGTTATCTTCATGCTTCCTATCTGGCAGCAGAGCAAAGCCAGCATCAGGAGCAGTGGTGGCATCTCTGCTGTGGGGAATTTTCTAAAGGACAGAAAATGGATCAGGCTCACACTTGCTGGGCTGCAGCAGATTAGCAGCAAATGGAAAGGAGTGCCAGCACTTTGGAAGGAATTGGGCTGATTTGTGCAGTGTGTGCTTTGTGATTTACAGCTCCCTGAGTCCTGCTGTAGCTCCTGCCTGGCAGGGCTGGGAATGCTGGGCTGGCTCAGGGAAACACACACTGAGAGTTCCATCTTTGCCCCAAAAACCATCCCTAGCACCAAACACACAGCCAGGCTGAAAAAATGAGAGTTATTTGGTGAAATTAGGGTGAAAAAGAGAATTCTGAGTTGAAGCTGCCCGATTTTGATGGAGTTCCAACATCAGTTTTGCTTGCACAAAGAATAAATAGAATTTTGCAGCCTTGAAAAGGAGAGGCAGAGAAGTTTGTGATCAAAGAGAAGCATCTGGAGATGTTTTCCTTTGCCTTTTAGTTTCAGATGTGGCTTTTTCATAATTATTTTTAATTAGTTATGGCAGGGCTTAAAACTTATGACTGTTCTGTGGCTTGGTGCAGATGGAATGTCACATTATCATCACATGGTGAGGCATGAAATTTATTTACTTTACATAAACAGCCTCCTCTTAAAACAACTTCATACAAAACATTCCTGCCTCAATGGGCAGCGTTGTGCAGAGCTCAGTTTATCATTTTGGGTGAGCAGCACTGAAAAAGGGCAGCATTGTTTGCCCATGGCTTGAATTTACAGTAAACAAAATGTTTTTGAATAGAAAGTAAGCAAATTGTAAAACAACTGCCAAGAGATGAATCGAGCTGGTGTCTGGGAGTCCTCAGTGTGCTGGGATTGGATGTGTAGGTTGGGATGTGCACATTTTAAAAGGAAATTTCTTAGGTTTGGAGATTCCAGGAGTGAAGGGTCTAAAAGGGGAAGCTGCTCCAGCTGGTTGTGACAAAGGACAGGGACACTTTGCTCCCCCAAAACCTCACACAACCCATGGCTGCTGCCCAGAGATCAAATGCTTGCAGTGCTGAGGAAAACTCATTCCAGGCTGTGATGAAATAAAAAACATCTCATTTTCTGTGGGGCTGCTCATCCTGCTGGGCCCAGGGGCAAATCTGATCCTCACCCAGTTCTGAACATTCCCAGCTTTCATGATGGGGGTCAGTACAAGGGACTGAGGTTTGTGCTGCTGGGACTCCCAAAAGTCAGGGTTATCTGGGTGGATTTTATCCCTTGCCTCCTAAAATCACTGACGGAAGCAAAGCTGGAGGGATTAGGGAGCAAAACTCCTGAGTTTCCACCTGCCAGTCTGGTTTTGAAGGCTGCATTTATGGTAAAACCTAAATCCCATTTCACAACCACTGCAAATAAAAAACACCTCCTCAATAATCAGAGCTCCTCCTCAAACCAGATAAAAATACAGAATTCCACCATTTATCCCATTTTGTGTCAGTTTGAGTTTGGAATTTGGGTGTCCTAAGACTAAACCACTTGGCTCTGGTGGCTGCTGGGGATTTATTTTCACATCTTTCTCAAATAAAGTATAACAAATTTGTTGACCTTCAGATGTACTTGGGTGTCTGCCCCACCTTTCCTTCCTCCTCCTTGGAGATCTTCTGAGGAAAAGGGAAATACAGCAGTGGATTTTTCCAGCTGTAAAACCCTCACCTAAAAACCACATTTATTTTCCTCAGCCCAACTTTGTATTTACTTACAGGGAAGAAATGCCATTATCCTTTTGCTGGGAAAAGTGAGTCTGGGACCTGGCTGAGCAGAAATTGTAATGCTTGGAGGGTCTGACCTTGTTCAACTGCCGTTCCCTATGGAAAAATTTCCCTGGGAAATTTGAATTTATATCTCCTCATTCTGTTTGTTTGAGTTTGGGATCCTGGGAGGAGAGAGAACAGATCCCACCCATCCCAGTCCCCCCAAGCTGCTTTTCCCAGCAGAGCTGAGGAATCCTCTCCACTGACAGCTCCAGGCTGAGCTTCCCACTGCTCCTTCCCAGGATTTGGGGCTGTTGGGCTGTACCCACACCTGTATTTTCCAAACAGCCTGGGCTGGAGGGGTCTGGGTGCAGCAGCATGAGGAGTTTTTGGGCTGGAAGGAAAAGGAAGGAGCAGGGGCAGCTCCAAGGCTCTGCAGTGATGGAACACCCTGGGCTATGTAGATGAAATATTAAGCCATTAACTGCAGTGGCAGATACAGAAATGCACATGAGATGTATGACTGGAGGCCCCAGACAAGTACACAGAGAGCTGCCAACCTGCTCTCCAGATTTAGGTGTCAGCCCCATTTATTCACTGATTTCACCCTTGTTTTTACACTCTATTTTCCTACGTGCCTTTTCAGAGATGCAACAGCTATGAATTTTTAATTCTGGTGGATCTAGTTCACAGTATTAAGCTTAATGAAAAATTCAAAAGAATTGTAGTTCTTCCAACATGTAGCAACTCCTACATGAGAATAAATACTGCTTTCTCCCATGAATATAATTATTTTAAGTAAAAAAGAAAAGAAACATTAGTTTGGACTCACTTAGTAGCAATTATATGTTTAAGAGGTGTAAATAACTTGCTATCCAGACATTACAAATATCCAGGTGCTCTGTATGTGCTGATGACAACAAAATTGAAAAGAAAGACTGTAATAATTCTGACTGGTTTTCTCTGCAGAAGATATTGATTATTTGTGTGTGGTGAGAGATTTGGAAAATTCAATTAAAGGAGTTGTGCAAAGGTTTCATAAATTTCCCCAGTACAGCGTGTACACAGACATTGCTGCGTATTAAATCAATGCAGCACTTCACAATATATTTTCTTTGAAACATAAAAATAAATAACATTTAAACAGTTCTGCTTACTACAGAAACAAATTTTATTTTCTGTGAAGCATTTAGTCATGTGCTATCACTGACTCATACACATTTGCCAGCTGTAACAAATTTTATAGACGTTTTCTCCAGAGACATAGCTCATATACTATGAATTTTTAAATGAGCAAATGGTGAAGAAGGGATGTCAGCAATATAAAAATTGATCAGTTAAAAGATAAAAGCATAAGTAAAGAGATTTGTATGGTAGTCTTAATAGGTTTTATTAAATAAAAATACTATAAAAAGACAGTAATGAATAGACTGAAGGTTTTAACTGTGGTTGAGGTGGAGAAAAATTATTCTGGCACATTTAGTAGAAGATTGGTTTTATATCACCCGACAGGTGAACATTTTTTTTCTCTCTGCTTTTTAGATCTGTAAATGCTTTAGAGCAGTCAAAGTTTGGAGAGGATGGTGAGGGGACTTGGAGGGGAAAGGAAACTTGGGCAGGTTGAGCCCTTTTGGTGCCCTTGTGGGGCAGGGCTGGGAGAGGCTGTGCCCAAGGGCAGGGATGGATCCAAACCTCTGGAGCAGCTCTGGGGGTCTCCAGCCACTGCTGGTCACCCCAAAACTGGAGCTGAGGTGGGGAACAGGCTGGGCCTGCCCCAGCCACCCCTCCTGCCACACCCAGGCACCTTCTGCTCCCATCCCTTCTCCAGCTGCTCCTCCCATCCACAGCCATCCTTGGCCAGGAGTTCCCCGAGGGTTCTCTGGGGTTTGAGTGTTCTCAGGAGCTCTGCATGGAAAAATACTGAGAGGAGAAGAGTTGGTGGGGGTTTTGTGTCTGATTTGTAGGGGTGCTTACAGAACAGCCCACTCAGAGCTGAGGCAGGGTTGGATGGGATCTTGGGAAGGAATTGTTCCCTGTGAGGCCCTGGCACAGGATGCCCAGATTTGCTGTGGCTGCCCTGGATCCCTGGCAGTGCCCAAGGCCAGGCTGGACATTGGTGCTTGGAGCAGCCTGGGACAGTGGGAGGTGTCCCTGCCCATGGCTGGGTGGAATGAGATGATCTTTGAAGTCCCTTCCCACCCAAATCATGATTCTTTGTTTGGAAAATAAAGCTGAGTCCATGGTATTTCTTGTGAATCTGAGCAGCTTCTGTTTCTTAGGAGGCTTCTCACAGTTCAGGGCAGAGCTTGGCAGGGTGGTCTTGGCATGTTTGGGTTCTTTACTCCCCATATAATCCAATGCTGCAATCCATGGTTAAAGGAAAATCAAACCATAAAGGAATTGCATTTGGCATGGGTAAACCAGCTTGTAATTAAAGCTTTTTCCTGTTGCTTGCCATATGAGACTGGACAATTTCCTGTTGCCAGTAATTGTGGTTTGGTTTTTTTTGGTAGTTTGTGTAAACAAATGATGTTTACTAGGAATAAAGCTAAAAAGTGGTACCTGAGGCCAAGATGGATTGGGTTCCTGTTTCTGGAGTAACCTTGTGAGCCCTGGCTTAGGGCAGGATCTGGGCTGAGCTCCAGGTGATGTCCAGTCCAGGCAGGGATCCCCTGGAATCACCGTGTGCCAGCTGGGCAGAGCTGAGGAGGCCCTGCCCCAGCAGCCCCGTGGCTGTGGGGGTTCAGTGCCCTCCCCAGCTGGGTTTGTGCAGCTGAGAGGCTCAGGCTGCTGGAAATCCCCCTTGGATGCTCAGTAGGACTCTGAATTCTCCCTTCTCCCCTCTGAGGTGGGAAACCAAACCCCCAGAGCCAGCAGCCCTCGGGTGCTGGAGCAGAGCTGCTCATGTGCTGCAGGGCCATTTGGCAGCCCTGGCACTCGGAGCACCTGCTCCAGAGCCTTCCCCACATGTTCTCATTCCCTGAGTTCCTTCCTGCCCCTGCTCACTTTTCCTGTTTGTCCCAGCCAGCTGCTCAGCCCCACCCAGCCCTGCTGGCCCGGCTGTGGGCTCAGGTGTGGGAGAACCTGGGATGGTGTGGGTGATCCAGAGACAGGTCTGAGTGATCCAGGGATGGTGTGGGTGATCCAG
>JAHLSL010000008.1:1888435-1909965 GCA_025920805.1 Petroica traversi
ATCCAGAGACAGGTCTGAGTGATCCAGGGATGGTGTGGGTGATCCAGGATGGGAGTGGGTGATCCAGGGAGGGTGTGAGTGATCCAGGATGGTGTGAATGACTCTGGGATGGTGTGGGTGATCCAGAGATGGGTTTGGGTGATCCAGGGATGGTCTGAGTGATCCAGGATGGGAGTGGGTGATCCAGGGATGGTCTGAGTGACCCAGGATGGGAGTGGGTGATCCAGGGATGGTCTGAGTGACCCAGGATGGGAGTGGGTGATCCAGGGATGGTCTGAGTGATCCAGGGAGGGTGTGAGTGATCCAGGGATGGTGTGGGTGATCCAGGATGGGAGTGGGTGATCCAGGGATGGTCTGAGTGATCCAGGGATGGTGTGAGTGACTCTGGGATGGTGTGGGTGATCCAGGATGGGAGTGGGTAATCCAGGGATGGTCTGAGTGATCCAGGGATGGGTTTGGGTGATCCAGGGAGGGTGTGAGTGATCCAGGATGGTGTGAGTGACTCTGGGATGGTGTGAGTGATCCAGAGACAGGTCTGAGTGACCCAGGGATGGTGTGAGTGATCCAGGATTGCTGTGGGTGACTCTGGGATGGTGTGGGTGATCTAGCAATGGGTTTGGGTGATCCAGAGATGATTGTTCCTCTGCTGCAATCCCTGATTGGGTTTTGCTGGCATGGCCCTTGGGGATTCTCATTTATTCTTTTATTATTGATAGCAAACAGCATCAGGAGCTTCTCGTAGCACATTCTGCTCTGCTTGGCCATCACTGCTGATGGTGTAACCCACGTGCAGCCACTCACCAGGACAAGCTCTGAAATCCCTGCTGAGACACCGAGTTTGAAAGAAAAGGGTGCTGGGTTCTTTAACCACCACAGCAACTTACTTACCTCGTGTTTGAGGCAGGATTTGCACAAATGCTATCATCACACCAAAGTTGCTCATCATGTATCACATTTATTTCTCATTCACAGAGCACATCCAGGCTGAGGCTGCTGAGGATGTGGCCTCACTCCAGGCCACAATGAAGGAGCTCCTGGAGCTGTTCCCAGCCTTGCCCAGCACCAAGGCACGGCCAGAGTGACCAGGACCAAGGTCTTTCTTGTGAACCTTGTGCAGAGGGCTCTGGGGTGTCCTGCAGGCTGTGAGGGCCTGAGGGGAATCATTTGTTTCTCTGCACATGGGATTTGTTCCTGGTTTGTTGAGCACCGTGACAAAACGACTCTGTGGAAACTCTGCTCCCTCACTAAAACACCCTGGGCTGTTTCTCCTCCACTTGCTGCTGCTTTGGCTCCTTGTCGCAGCATTTCTCCTCACCTGTTTGTCCTTGTTCTTTAGAACATCCCAAGTGTTCCTGCAGCTCCTGCAGAGGAGCTGCCGCCCTGCCTTGCCTTGGGCTCCGTGTGTGTCATACTGGACATCAGATCCATAACCCCAAACAGATCCCATGAACGATGATGCTGCTGTCTAATTGCTATTTATTTTAGTCATTCCTCATCTCCCCACAGGCATTATGTGAAAAATGCATTCCACATCAACCCAAACTTCTCCATCTGCTGGACTGGACTTAAAAGGAGCGAAGAACTGAGTGTAAACCAATCTCCCCAGCAAATCCCAGCTGGGGAGCGCTCGCTGCGCCGGGCAGGTGCACGTCCAGATAACATTTCTGGCATCTATTTCAACTTAACAATGTGCACAACCAGATAATCTCAATGTAAATAATCCACCCTGGGTGGCTGTGCAGCCCTGTGCCCGTGGGGTTGGTACTGAGTGGAAATAAACTCTGGGTTCTGGAGAGCCTTCTCCAGCACTGCCAGGGCTCTGAGGCTGGAGGGAGCTCGGAATTCATTATTCTGATTTTATTCTGGTTTGGTTTTTTGCAAACTCTTCCCCTGGTGGTGCTGCTATGGTTGGGGACAGATTTGTCAGGGCTCCTCTAAAGTCAACCCCAGCCCCACAATAAAAAGGCCTCAGCTTCCAGTCCAGCATTAACACACAGGGCTCTGGTGCAACGTTTGCTTTTAGGTCAACATTTGAGTTTAGTTTTGGCATTTAATGCTGTAGGAGCAGAGTTGTATAGAAACCAGCATTTCTTATTAACCAGCTGCTTTTCTCTTTCCTTCTCCTCAACCTCAGCCCCGTGGCTGAGTGAATCCCCTGCATCTCAAATTCTTGCAAATTAGCCTGAAAAAGTGCAGTAAAATGATTTGTACCTTTTTTTATCAACATCCAGCATAAGCACAAACACTTTAATGTCCTTTCTACCACTGCAAAGTGCCATCCTCAAATAAACTGATTTTTACAACCAGCACTCTGATAAATGTGTTCAGGGTGTGGCTGAACACGCACATTCTCAAGCTTTGGGAATTTTTAATTAATAAAAATGGTTTTGCACTTCACTGCCTGTGCAGTCACGCTGAGGAGAAGGTGAGGAACTGTTTGAGGGAGTTGTGTCAATTGTTCTCATTTCCCCTGCTCTGTCAGGCTTTCAGGGGGTTGCTGTGTGTGTAAGGTGCCCCAGCCCTCCCTGAACCAGCCAGAGCTTCTATAACCTGGCTGTAACCCCTGGAGCTGGAAATTAAATAATTATTGATCTGAGAAGAGCCTGGAAATGACTGAACCGAGCAGTTCTGGAAGAACAGCATCAAACCTGTACAGGAACACCGGCAAAGGTGGTGGTGGCCAGCAGTGAGTTCAGCAGAGCTTCTCCCATGGCAATTATGAACTCTTTGGGGGAATGGAGCTGCACACGGAGCTCCTGCTGCTCTGCCCCTCATCCACACCCAGCCACCGAGCACTGACTGTCTCTGACCTCCTGCTGCACCAGGCTTTGCCTCTGAAGCAGCTGGGGCTGTTAAGAACCATTTCCAGTTCCACACAAGGTGGATCGGGTGACTCTCACTTTATCACCCCCCGAGGCCACCTCAAGGACAAAGGAACGGGATACACCCAAAACTAATGTTTGGGTACGGGGGAAGGATGGGCCTGGGCTCTGCTGGCCAGGGCTGGGCTAACGAGAGCTCCCTCTGCTCCCATCACCTGCGCACCTTCCAGCCCTTCCTCAGGCTGGCAGGGATCAGGCAGCCGTTCCTTGGGGGAAACACGGCGGGGCTGGGATTTCACAGCCTCTGCAGACAAAGATTCCCATTTTGTCCCGATCCCTGTCAGTGCCCCCAGCCTACACTTGCAGAAAGGCCGAGCTGTGGGCAGAGCTCTCGCGTGCCACAGTTGGGAGTCACCCGCAGAAAATCCTAAATACTTGGGAAAAGATGAAAGTTTTGTTGCTTTATAGGGAACTGTTACAGTGCAGGAAAACTGAGCTGTGCTCACCTCAATATCCTTCCAGTTGCCACTCCAGAGCCCCTTTCCCTTCTGTGGGAGCTGCCAGGGGGGCAGTGTTGCCTGGGGGTATTTTTTCCACAACAAATAAGCCTGGAAAACCTGCACAAACACCCGGAGCTCGTGGGACTCCAGTGCCAGGGCTCAGAACTGGCCCAGCTGGAAGTTCCCAGAACAGCTGATTCACACACTGGGGCCGAGGGCAGTGACAGCCTGGAATGTGACAGGGGAAGCCTTTAAACAAGGGGAGGTTTCTTTTATATTTATATATAGATACAAAAAAAAAAAAAAAAAAGGATAGACTGACTCCTAATTAAACTATACGACCCTAAATTGCTTTATGATTTATTTTCTTCCTCCATGCTTTGTTATGTTTATAATTACTCAATCAATTTGTATTCTCTGAATTATTGGCTTTGGAGGCCGAGCTGTGCCCAGGGAGAAATTGCAGAGTTGAGTTCAGTTTACATCTGCAAATTGCTGTGCAATTTAATAAGGATTTTGGGTACTGCAGCACCCCAGTTTTTATTGCAGTAGAACAAAACTTTTGGCTTTTCAGTCCTGTTAAAGAGAGAGTTGGAGCAGTTTTAGGGCAACATCAGAGCTGCTGATCCCCTGCAAAGGGGGCCAGTGTTTGGGTCATAAAGCAATTCAGCACCACAACTTCACTGCTGCCAGGCAAGTTTTTACTTTATCTGCTCTACTTCCTTATGCATTTTATGCTGGGAAAGGAGAAACCTTCATGCTGCTTTTGCTAATATAGTATTTTAGCATTAATTCAAAATTTGGTCCTTTATTAGGCATTTTAGGTTTACAAATGGTAACAAAAGTATGATACTTCCAAAGAAAACAAACCAAATCCCATTCCCAATGCTCTTCAAAATATACCTCCTTTAAAAGTCTTTGATTGTTTTGTGTTTAAATAAGCAAAAGGTGATTCCTGGTTGTCCTGGGGTTCCAGCAGTTGTGTCCATCACACACAGGCTCCTCTGCAGTGCTGGCACCTCTCACTAAGCACTCTCAGTCCTGCAGCTTCACCTTCATTAACTCATTTTCTTCTGCCCTCTATTCTTGGAGTCCCAGAGTATCACAAGGTTAAAATAGAGCAGGAAGAGCAGGAAGTGCAGGCAGGAAACCACGGCCACAGCCAGGGGGAAGAGATCTGGGAGGCGCTGGGGAGGCGGCACCGCAGCGCTCAGCACTGACAGGGCTCCCATCAGGGACAGGGACAGCAGGAACTGCAGGACAAGGAGTGAGGGGACACTCAGACAGCTCAGCTGGCACCTCACTGCTGGTGCCCTGTGCTCTGCCACAGGGCACAAAGCCATGCTGTCACTGTCCCCCCTCGCTGGCACTTCAGAGCTGCAATAAGAGGTAAAGGAACAAGATTTGCTTACCAGGCTCCTGACAATCCTGGGAAAGGACTTGAACCAGGACACGTAGCCCTTGAGGGAAAGGGAGAAGGCCTTGAGCTGCAGGTCCTCTGCCGAGGTCTTCTCCAGGATGGAGAAGGAGGAGAGGCACACGGCCAGGAAGGCGGGCATGGTCACGGCGTAGGGCAGCAGCAGCTCGTCCTTCTGCAGCAGGGGCAGCAGGCTGGAGGGACCCAGGGATGCAGGGAGAAACAGAAAATACTTTTATCCTCACTAGAACTGGGGATGAACAGGGTTTTCATGGAATCACAGATGGGTTTGGGTTGCAGGAAACCTGAAAAAGCTCATCACTGTTTCAACCCTGACACTTTCCACTGTACCAGGGTGATCCAGCCTGGCCTTGGGCACTGCCAGGGATCCAGGGGCAGCCACAGCAAATCTGGGAATTCCACCCCAGTCCTCCCCGGGAACAATTCCTTCCCAAAATCCCACCCTTCCCTGCCCTCTGGCAGTGGGAAGCCATTCTCTGGTCCTGTCCCTCCATCCCTTGTCCCCAGTCCCCCTCCAGCTCTGTAAATAATTTCCAGCTCACCTGAAAGTTGACACAAGTAGAAACCACGTGGCCATAAAGGGGATTTCATTTATGATTAAGCAGACTGGGCTGGAAATGAAAAGAAAAAGGGTTATCAACTATTCCCTAACCCAACAGCACTCCCAGGCCCATGTAGGATATCCCACAGAACAGCAGTGCTGGTCACTGTCCCCACAGCCACCACTGAGAGGACAGACCAGCCTGGCTGAACTTGCACACCTTCATGTACAAGTGATTTAGAAAAGCAAATGTGCAGAGGTGCTAAAATCTGAGGTATTGCTAAGTGAAATTAGCATGCTATAAGAAGATGGGGAAAAGATCAAAATATATTCACAAAAAAGAATTTACTTACAGTGCCACAAGAAGAATGGATTTTTCATGAACTTGAAAGGAGAACAGAAAAAATGACAAGGCACAGCTGACCTGAGGAGAGAGAGCAGAGAGGTGTCAGTGACTGCAAAGCAAAGCTCAGCTGTGGTGGCTGCAGGCACAGGCTCAGCTAAACGAGCTGAGATTTTGAATTAACTGCTACATTTCCTCCAGTGCAAACCCCAGGCACCCAGAGCAGCTCCTGGGGCCACCCTCCTGTACCAAAACCACCTTGTTTGAAAGTTTATTCAGGATTAATCACAAAGTCCTTCAAGAGGCTCCCTCTTGCTGGGCTTCCCTGCCAAGAGCATTCCCAGCAGGGAATCCCAACATTCCCACACACAGGCACCAGCAAATCCCACTCATGGGAAGAATTACCCCCATTTTTGACATCAAATTTTGCTCCTCACCATGACCAGCCAATAGAAAAAGTAAACAAATTGTCTTTTTATTCCCTCACCAAACAAAAACAGGCTGTAAAGCCAACCAGTCCTCAGGATAAACATTAGTTTTAGGCAATGTTGTGATAAAATTAAAGAGAGAAATTTTCTTGTAACTCTTGAAACTTAGGACCCAGCTCCATCTAATTGTGATTCAAGGAGAACTCAGTTTTTGCACAGGAGTCGTGACAATGTGCTTCAATTCAATGATGTGACTAAGAGAAGGCAAACATTTTGGAAAACAGGATCATTTTATTTTCAAACCATTCATGAGCCCACAATGTCCATTTGGGGACTTTTTAATTGAATTTTGCAGACAGTGAAGGAGAAAAACTGGCACTTTGGAAGCCAAACAGAAAGAGGAGAAATCCCAGCTCTATATGAGGTTTAAATGTGTGTGGAGTTTTCCAAAAGCTCTTCAGAGGAAGAGAATAAAAATGCAGAGTTAAATAAAGGAAACAGAGCTTAGGGAACAAGTCTGGGTTTAAAGGACAGGTCAGAGCCCTGGATTTGTGGAAGTAAAAGACTTTTAAACCAATTCCTGCAGCCTTTGATACCTCCCACCCTCTGTGCCCTGCACCACTGGATCCAAAACAAGGAGCAGTGAGAAGCAAACACTCACCAAGGCAAATTTAAACCCTCGCAGGGAAGGCTGGACAGTGAGCTTGATACAGGCAGGGAGCAGGCTCAGGAATGTTACAGCAAAACTAAAGGATTGGGGAAGAAAAACAGATTTAATTCGTGAGTGACTACAGCCATTAACACTTCACTCTGCAGAGCCACAGCTGAATTCTTCACTGCATCATGGAGAAATGGGAGCTCTGACTTCTCAGAGCATTGAAAGGTATCTGAATTCTTTGAATTTGAACATTTGAACTCCGTTTTAACCAAGCAGCTTAAATCACTACATAAATAAGCAGGGAATTTTTCAGTCTTCAATATTCCAAGCATTTCTCCCTCATCACTTAGCAGAAAAATTAGGAAAGAACCCAATTTGAGAAAATTTACTCCTCTAGCAAAAAACGGTGCAGATAAAAACTACCTAAGGCACTCCAGGTATGTCTTACCTGAGTTTTAGCTGAGTTCGAGGGGATATCACATTCTTTATCTTTATAAGGACACTTAGACTGCACCAAATATTGGCTACTTTATCCTGGAAGGAAATTAAAAGGTAATCAGTGATAATGATATCTAATTACACTCATCTTTGTGGGAGCAATGGGGCTTGGGAGGTGGGGATTGTTGGGTTTCTACCATGAGAGTGCAAAAAACACTTGCAGGTGTACATCACATTCTCAGATGTACTGGAGATGACTCTGCTCTTCAAAAACAGAAAGTTTCAAGAAACCAAATTAAAACATGCTCTAAAGTAAGTGAGAAGTAGTTTTACAACTCAAGAGACAATGACTTAACCCACGAGAGCAGACATTTTGTGGAGATAAGGCTGGGAAAGTGTCCCTGAGTAAACCCTGAGGGTGAATCCCCCTCTGTACCTGTGAGCTCACTGCTCTCTAGCACTGACAGAGTTAACCCCCAATAAATCAAGAAGTCTAAAGACATTAGCACTTGTGCCGGGATCACTTTCAAAATTAAATTTGTAACTGCAGCTCTCCTGCTGGTGAAACTCATCCCCAGACAGCTGCTGGGGGCACAGCTGTGTGGACACAACTCCCAGCAGCAACTGAGCCCCTCCGTCCCCACTGGCAGCGCCCGGAATCCGCGGGGGATTCCGGGGAGCAGCACCAGCAACCCCCATCCCAGCCAGGCTGATTCTGCAGCCACCAGCAAGTGTTCCCGGGCTGCAAATGGGAGCTGGCACACCCTGTGTGCAAATGGGAGCTGCACACAACCTGTCACACCCCAGGCCAAGTTACTGAGCGCTGCTTACGTGGACAAATTCTCGTTTTATCTCCATCAGCATCCAGCAAGTCACTGCCCTGAGCAGCTCAGAAAATATTTGGGCTAATATTAGACTAAAATCCTCCAGCTCTTTCATTGGTTATTGTCATTTACAGATTTTATTTTTAAACTGATAAAAGGTGTGGTGATCAAAATGATTCCTTTATAAACTAAAATAATTATCCAGGAAAAAGGTCATTGGTTTTTTGGGGGGTGTCATTTTTGGAGAGGTTGGTTGGCGTTTGTTTAAATAAACCAGCATAGAATACACTAAGGACACCTCCACTGCCTTTGGTACATCAGCATTAACTTTTGAAGAAAAAAGCCCCAGTTGTGATATTTTTTACATCTAAAAAAGATTAAAAGAATCATTAAGATTAATCAAACTACGTGAGAATTTGTTTTAATCCCTGTGACAACCAGGAAATTCAAAGCTTCATTTTCTGGGTCAAGCTTGAAGTTGAGAATCTGCTGTAAAAAGTGTAATATTGATTCGTACCCCAATTAAAACAGCAGCAGCTCCCTGTGACCTGGGAGATGAGAACCATTTCTTTTATCCCAAATTACTGTGGCATTGCCATTCAGAAAATGAGGAACTGAGTGACTGGATTGAGGCTCTGCACATTCAGCATGGGTGTGCCCACAGCCTGAGCAAAACCAGGAGCAGAAGTGGCCCAAAACTTTTGGAAAATATTGTGGGAACTGCACAAGGTGGGGCAAAAAAAGAAGTTTAGACCGTATCTAAAACATCATTTAATTTTTGTTTTAAATAATTAATCCCATTGACAAGAGGGGAGCAGAACCCAAAAGGTTGAAGCCGTTGACTTTCAAGGTTACATCTTCTGACACTGTCAATTACTATGGAATCTATGTCAATGGAAAAATGTATGGATTGAAGTAGGGGTTTGATGATGGGATAAGTGTTGTCTCCTGGTATAATATCCTGGAAGATGCCAGCTGAGCTGGGGTTAAACACTGGATTAAATAACTGGCAAGAAACGACTGCTGAAGGAGCCGTCTCGAGTTACCCGCCCCGCGCTGCGTCTCCCCCATGAAATCCTAAAGGTCAGGCTGAAGGTTTCTCCAGGGATCTAAGAATACAGGACAGGGCAGTGGGTGGGAGAAGAAAACATGCATGCCTCAAACAAGCCTCTGTCAATGGGAAAGAGTCTTCTGAGTACTTGCATGATTTGTTCCACGTCGGTGCCGAACGGGAGCCAGCAGGCAGCGAAGGACACCAGCACTGTCCCTGCCAGTTTAGCCAAGAGCACCAACCTGCAACAGGGCAGCACATCAGCACAGCACCCAGCAGGGCTGGGCACACCCCTGCAGCAGGGCTCATCCTGCAGCACACGACTGCATCACACCAGGTATTCCCACAGAAATGAACTCAGAAATCACAGAATCACAAGGACCTTCAAGATCACTGAGTCCAGCCCAACACACAGATAAGGACAATTCCATTCCCCATGCCAGGCTGGTTTCTGAGGGAGAGGAAACACTGAAAGCCACTTACCCCTTTCCTTTCAGGCCCTTCTTGAAGCACTTTCCAAGTAAATAGCAAAAAAAGGGCAGGGAATGGTAGAGCTCCATTTGTTTGTAATTTAAGGCCAAGCAAAACATCACGGAGCCCAGGAGGTCCCAGTCATGGGACAGACAAAGGACAGCCCACAGGGCCAAGCCAAGGCTCACTGAGTTGTATATGGTTTTTCATGTCAAGGACAAGACACACATCTCACTTCTGGAAGGCAGCAATTAATGCCCTGAGGGAAAGCAGAAGTAGCTTGTAAAACGAGTTTTGCCAAGTCAGTTTTAAGAACACATTGCCAGTTGTGACTATGTTGCTCCCAGCTCCCACAAGATATGTGCAGAATATTCAAATATGTCAGTGATTCCATTAGGTACAATTCAATTCAAGGACTTCTGAGAGATTTGAGATTCTGGTACACTCACAAGGCACCCTCATCAGTGACCACTTCCTTGAGCTGCTAATTCTGCTCAAACAATGAGTAATAGTTGCTAAAAATGTTATTGCCTGAGACTTTGAAAAGAGCTTCCCAAGCTCAGGAGATTTTGAAGGGACCAAGTTACACTTACCATTAAACTACAAGAAAGTATTAGCCTTGGTTTTCACTTGTTTTTGAAAAACTTAGATAACCCAGGACAACCAGTAAGGCACAGAATGCCAGAATGGTTTGAACTGAAAGGGAGCTTAAAGCCCAGCCATGGCAGGGACATCTCCCACTGTCCCAGGCTGCTCCAACCTGGCCTTGGGCACTGCCAGGGATCCAGGGGCAGCCACAGCAAATCTGGGCACCCTGTGCCAGGGCCTCCCCACCCTCACAGAGAGGAATTCCTCCCTAATATCCAATCCAAACCCACCTCTGGCAGTGGGGAAGCCATTCCCTCCTGTCCTGTCACTCCATCCTCTGTAAACAGTCCCTTGTATTTCTTGTATTGTCAGAAATGTCACAATATTTTGTTTTCCCTCTGTCAGCCTAAGTAGCTGTGACAACACATCCAGACTGCCCACGAGCTCTCATCCCACTCACATCTCCCACTCCACTCCACCAGGTATGTTTGACACCTCATTGATTTCACATCAGCAAACTCACACTGAGAGGCCCTGATCTTGCAGAGGTGCAGCAGCTCAGGTTTAACAAATCTCTGACTTGCTGGAGCTGCTCAGAGGGTGGCATTGGTCACCTCAGAGTGGCAGGGCTGGCACAGGAACCTGCAGGAAATCCCTGCCTCCCCAGCAGCTGCTGCACCTCCAGCACGGGGTGAACTGCCAGCAGTGGCCTGTTTCTATATAAAACCAGAATTATTATTAACACCCACCTCTGAAGGTGCAACGACCACCATGGACCAGCCAGCCCTGAACTCACCTCCCTGAGCTGTGAGGCCAGGGCAGGAGGGGAGGTTTTACAGAGCAGAACATTTCACACTGCTGTGCCCTGCCTGGGAGATCTAAGGGATTCCCTGTGCTCTCACAAATCAGAAGAGCACAGCCCATCACTCTGCTCTCTGGCACAGCCCCACTGATGCTGCCTGCAGGGAACTGACTGACAGGGAGATCAGCTGGAGCCACGGGAAGAGCGATATTCATGTTGGGATTGATTTGTGCCAGTATCAATAATTTTTATCCCCAGTATGTTTCAGACTTGCAGCTTCCTTTGATATCTCTGTTTGGGGTGGGCAGAACCCCTCAGATGACTTTGTACAGAGAAGTCACCCTGTGCTCAGCTAAAAAGAGCTAAGGAAGAGCTATTCCATAAAGAAAAATTCATTCCCATGCAGAAAAAGGATACTGGAAGTGCCCATGGTCAATAAGGATGAGGCCTGGGTAAAGCAGGATGCAGAGAGCACTGGAAACCTGGAAAGAAGGATCAAAAAACAGAGGGGAAAAAGAATTAGTCCAAAATTAGACCTTGGAGGAACTTTCCCTGGACAAAAATGTGCCACTCCATTGTGCATCTTATATGTAGGAATCCTATTCTCCACAGCTAATCATCTGTCAGGAATATTTTGATGAATAAAAAAAGAGTAAAGATTTGCCATAAACGAGAAAGTACTGAATATTACCTGCCCTTTACAATAACTTAAAGATCACCCACACCTATCTTAAACCTTAAATCAATCCAAAAATCCAAAATCTACTGTGAGGAGTGTTCAAGACAAAGCAGTTCCCAAATCCCCTCTTGCCACACCACAAATCTTTTTTTTTACTACTCAAGTAATAAATTCAGGGGCAAATATCATTCAAAAGTTCATGGCTACTAAACTTAAGAGCATCTTGTTATTGAAAGCATTAAAATAATTGCTGTAAGATAAAGGCTTTTAAAATATTTTAAGTGAAAAGCCTATAATGTGAGCTATAGTGGTTGTCATCAGTTTTACATGGAAGTCATCAGGGTGTTCTAGGTGTTAATTAGGTCAGCGTTACACTTCTACTCTGTTGTAACAGTGTTTGTTTAATTTACAGACACCAGGTACTTGCCTTTTTTTTAGCAGATGTTTCTTTCAAGGAGAAACAATATAAAATAACTGCAGGGATATAAACCAGCAAATCAGCAACAAACACTGAAAAATAAAGATTAACTTTCCATTAGAACACTCCCACAAAGAGGAGGCAAGGAAAAAACCACAGACAAATAAAACCAGCAAAACATCAGAACTAAACTGGGCAGTTCCACTTCAAAGGACAAAAAGAACCAGGTCCACAGAATTTGATCTTGTTAATGTTTCTAAGGCTCATTTCTGATGTCCCAGAGCTGCTGCTTCCACGTGTTCAGCTGTCCTGGCTGCTGGCACAGCCTCAGTCACTCTCTAGTTCCTCACATGCCAAAAGCAGGGCAGGCATTTGGGAATGCCCCAAAGAAACCAGCCCTGCCTGGACCCAGGTTGTGGGACAGGACTGAGGGGCTGGAGCACAGTGAAGAAACTCAGATTATCCCAATCTCTGTGTGAATTAGGTGTGATCTCAGTGATGAGATTATGAGACTGAATGCAGGGATTTGCCTTTGATCACCTGCCTGCAAGGATTAGTGAGAGGGACAAGAACACAGAGCCAGCAGGTTCCCCTGCCCTATGTCCAGCAGGTGAATTCTTCTTGAGTGTTGTCTTAAAAACTCAAGAAAAACCTCAGATTATTTACACAAGCCACTTTCAGCAAATGTGCAGTGGTTCCAAGAGGAAAAGGATATGTTTAAATATTTCACTTATCCAGGGATGGATTGTTTTGCCAGCTTAAGCCACAACTAAACAAATATAGCCAAGGTGTTAGCAAAACAAATACACTGATGCTTAAAAGAAAGCTGCCATTGACCACCCTGAATTATTTTAATGCACTCTTCTAATGGCCCCTGTTAAAAAGTGTTTATCAGCTCTCCAGATCCATCAGTGTTGTGTCAAGTAAGTTGATTTCAAAATTAATAAAGACCATTTCAAGGGTAATTAAATTCTAGTGATTTTATTTTTTTTTTCAATTCAATCAATTACCAGAGAGCAGACTGAGAGGTTTGAGAAGTACAGAAAAGCTATTGATGAACAACAAATTCTGCTGTGTTAGAAAAAGCAAAAGCCATTTAAAATGAAGGAAATAGTAACAAGAGTTCATTGGCCTCATTGTTTGCTGTCCTACCCAAATTATTGCACAAATCTTCTGCATTTGTTTGTAGCTCAAAATAATCAAATGGTCTAAGACAAATTTAGAACACAAGTAGTAAAATAAATTATTATGGTTTTTTGCTCAGAGTAATAATATCAAATATCTCTGCCTTTGAGGTCAGCTCCTCATGAAGATCTCTGACACCTCCAGAGGCTGTTAAGTCAGTAAATGCCAGGCTATGTGTAAAATAATTTTACAATAAAAACCAAGTTAAGCTAAAAATAAAAAGAATGCGAGGGAAAACAAGAATATTTTCAAAATTTAAAAATGTGTCTATGCTACAAAGAGCAGCTGTATTTTAGAGTTTTTAGTTAACTAATTGGGTTGGAAACTTGCTTCTATATTTTGTATTTGTCACCTTCACAAACGATGGCAGAAGAGGAAAAAATGCAGGAATTTGGCTCAGAAAGGCACCAATTAAAAAGCTGAGAACAAACCAGCAAAGACAGAGAAGCTGCATATTAACCATGCTGAATTAGTGAGCAAGACAAAAGTGCAGGATGATGCCAAGGAAATGTAATCTTCCTACCTGTTGTACGCATAAATAACTTATGGGGCTGGCTCTCATAGCCCCGAGATGTGTGCAGAGCAACCCAATCAGGATTTATGAACTTTGCACTGTAAAACAAAGTACAGACACATCAAAATGCAGACAGTTCTCATTTCCCTTTACACCCCTCGCAGCAATAAAGATGACACAGGCAGGAGCAGATTCCAAGAATGAAGATGAATGAGAAGAAATATTTCAGAGAGCAATAGTGATCAATGAAAGCTTTTCCTCACCACTAGATCAGTTTACACTATAGACTGGTTCACAATTAAAAAAAATAACCTATGGAAACAGTAAAAATGGAATACAATATTTATTAGGACAAGATAAGCACCTCCAGCCTGGTTCCAGGGACTTTAAAAAAAACAATTGTAAATACCTTTCATGCCTAAGTATTAAATATAAACCATTTACAGTTCACATAGATGCCCCACATAGCTGTGCCTGTGCACTTTAACCTACATTCTTATTCCATAAGTCTCATTCCAACAGCAGCAAAGCCCCTGTGGAAAAAGTATTCCAATAACAGAATTCTATTTACATGATATCCACTCATCAAATGTCACTCGGGCTCTGCACACACGAGAGCTTTCCCAGGCAATGCCCCCTGCTCCTGCAGCACCTTTCCCTGACCATCCCACATCCAGCAGTGGCTTCCAGGGAAAGCTGAATATCCAAGTCACATCTAAATGTACAGAGCTGGCAGAAAGAAAAATGTAACACAGGATTTAAACCACTGAACTTACATGTAAGCACACACAAAACTGTGGTAGGCAGTGAGAGGTGGATAATCCAGGCCCCAGTACAGCAGGTTGTTGTCACTTGTATTGAAGTACCTAGAAAAAATAAAATTGAATTTTAAGGAGATTCTACAATTCCAGCTTGGTTTTGACCCGAGGAAAAGGCTGAATACTAAATGTATTCCAAATTCAAAATAGAAGGTGGCAACTTCTATAGCTGCTTAATTTTACTTCACATTAAGTAAGACTCAAGCAACAAAGTAACAGCAAAAGTGATTCAGAGTTCACACATTTGTGGTTGCAAAAAAAGGCTGCTAAAGCTTCACTTGAGCAGGGAGGGAAACTTCAAACCCAGGTGGAGCATGTGAAAGGAAGGCAAAGGCTTTTCCCATTTGGGATTACGTTGTGTCAGGATTTCTATGGCAGCATTAAGATGAATTCACCTCTTCCAAATGAGAGCAGAGAGGTTTGTCCAAGGAAAGTCCCAGCAATGAGGAGCAGCCCCTTCCATCCCCCAGTGAAACCCTGCCTGGCTGCTCCCACTGCCACGGGGCAGCTCTTGGCTTTTCCACTTCCTCTCTTCAAATGCAGCCAATTTTTGACATTTATTATAGTAAATTATAATTCTTAAATTCTTTATGAGCTGCCTGAAGTGTCTTGTGAACTGATGATAAATCATATTTCTTTGAGTTGCATCTCTGCTTCTTATCCTACAATTCAAGATTGCTCCTGCCAAGGCAGTGCAGATTCTTCATGCAGAATGTCACAGTTTTTAACTTACAGGGAACTTTCCAGTTTGGGGAGTTTATTTTTTATATTTTACCTTCCATAAAGTTTTCAATTCTCCTTTTGTTTTAAGTGAGCTGTACAAACAAAGCTCCAAGCCTTTACATTTCAATTCCAGGCACCAACCCACGTAAAAATCCCATGGAACACGGGAGCAAACAATGAACTCAGGGGTGTAAAATAAAAGCAGAATTTCACTCCATTCCCCCTTCATCAGCACCACCTACCACTGCCTGATGGGTAGGTTGTAGGTGATTTCTTGCCAGTGCCTCTGAGCCTCATAGTCTCCATACATGGGTGGTTTTCCTGCCCCTAAAAAGAGAGGACAAAGCATTTAGGGAATTATTTGGTTTATAGATTGCTTTCCCCCAGTTATGCATTGCATATTAACTACTAATTTTATTCTCCATTCCTCTCTATATTGAGAGCAAATAGAGACCTCATCATGCAGTTTAACAGAGAGAAAAAAAAGTTCTGTGTTCTTTTGGCTTTCTGGAGATTTCGGCACTAAGCATTTATCAAGATACTCTGCTGTGAAGAACTGCTTCCTCATCTGACAAAAAAAATCATTTCCAAGTGCAGATGAAAAATGTGGTACTTTCCCTGAAGTAGGAAAATGCACATAATGGACATGTTACAGGGATTTTGTGGGAACTGCTGCACTCCCTGGGTACGTGGTAATTGTCAATATTCTCACTTGTGTTTCAGCCATGTCATGGTACCTTGCTATTAATATACTTACATTATTATTTGTCATTTTCATGGAAAAAAGCTTTATCAATGCAAATACTTCAGATGTCAAATACTCCCCTTGTTAATGGAAGCCTAACTGTGATAATGGCAGCATGCTGAGCATCTTCCCAGAGTTCATTTACTTCTATTAACCTGGTCTTTGAGAACAGCAACTGGACTGATTGTGCTCCCAGTGAAATATTGAAACGAGCCAGAGAGAGATTTAAGAGGTTCTTTAAAATACAGGAAAACCATCTCTGGTTTTCCCCATGATCTCTGTTTGTGGGAATCCCACAAACTCAGGAATGTGCAGTTTATTTCCAGAAATTGGAAATTACCTCTTATTTCTGTTAATTCTTCCTGGCTGGTGGAGAGGGCAAATTATCTTTGCTCTGTAGCACATTCAGCCAAAAGTTTCCCAAATAAGTGAGGTCACTGGAGCACTGGAGTTTTATCAGAGTCAGTTCTGTAGCTATACATCCAGTGGAACAAAGAATTTGCCACTGGATTATTGAAATACAAAATAGATGTTACCCAAATTTTAGAGAGTGTGTGACTATCAAGTTCTAAGAAAAAATAAAAAATACTAAAAGAAATGAATTGACTTCAGAATGTTCAAAAGAGATCTTAATCCAAAGGTTTGAGTATTAAAAGCCAAATACAGACTGGGCAGTTAGTCTGACAATGCATATTTAGCTTCCATCTACAGAAAGCACCAAGTACACAGACAAACTGAGGTAAAAAATAATTAAGCCGGAATATTTCATTTTAAAAGGGTCACAAATACCTTACAAGTAGTGATCATATTCAGTTTTATTGTTAACCTCAAAAGAGACCTTTTAAGGTTTTCAAGCTGCCTTTAAACACCTGTATTTAGCAGAAGTTTGGCAGTGCATTAAAAAATTTATGCATTAACCTATGGAACCAAATTTTTCCTCAATAATTCTCCAAGACCAGGCCATCACTAATGGTAATCTTTCAAAAGCAGGTATTAATTTCTGCTTTTTCATTTCATTCCAGAGGCAGATCCAAAAGCAAGCTGATAGCAAGGAACAGGGTGGGAGTGAGACAGAGATCCAAGGGTGCCCAGTAAATGAGAGCAGAACTAAAAGTTTATCACATCTGCAGGACATCAAAGAGAGAGAAAAAAAATCCCAGTGGATTTATGAGTTTGACAGCTCTGACATTGGGGTTTGTCCTTTTTCAGCAAGCCAATGCTCAAAGTAAAGCTTTAATAATTTGCTGGACTGGATCAGATTCAGCTTTTCCTATTCCAAAAGCAGTTACATGAGCATTGTGGAGAAAATAAGATTTAAAATTTGTTATTTTAGCTCCGGCTTTATTTTAGACTCTCTTCCACAATCTTCATTGGTTTGAAATTAAATCAACTTCCAAAAAATCTAGTTAGCAACAGAATTCTAAATAAATCCTCTTGCAGTACAAGAGAAATTGAGATTATGCCTAAAGACAGGGTGTTTCATGCCTGGAGATGGGTAAAAATCTCAGTTACCTACAGATCTCTCAGAAATGGCATTTTGAGAAAGCAAACTCAAACCAAAACAACTGGGAATGCAGTTCAGCTTCAAGCAAATCCTCCAAGTAAATGAATCCCAGAATTACCAGTTTAAAATCACCAGTAGCAGCTCCAGCTACTCAGGGGATGAGGCTCCCCATTGCCCCAAAAAACCGGAGTAGAATTTAACTTGTGATTCTTTGGGTTGATGAGAACTGAAAGCATTGGTCCGTTTTTCAACCTTTTTTGGTTTTTTTTTTAATTTGCAGAGAGCAAGCCCTGTGCAAGCTTATTCTAAGTGTAGGAATGGAGCTGGGAGGCTTGGAAAGGATTTTGCTAATTCTTTGCAAGCCTTCTGACACAGGGAGGAGAAAAACTCATCCATTACCAGGATGTAGCTCTGGCTCCTGCTGTAAACAAGCTTAAGGAGGTGCAGCTACAAGGCAGAGTCATTGTTCACTCCATGTCACCTCTGCACTGTCTTCATTAGCACCAGGATTAGCTAAATATAAGCTAAATAAAAATATAAATAATAAGGTTATAGCTGCTACAGGATTTAAGGGATAATATTAAGCAAACGTACAACTGGACTGCAATATTCTGCATGTAGAGGCAGGGAAAACAGCCAGATATTTAACCTAAAATATTAATGACCAATAGCACCACCCAAAAAAGAAAGTTATGGGGTTTTTTCCCCAGTGTTTTGCTCCAAATAGTGATGTTAATCATGACACACTTCAAAAAAATAAGAAAAAGGAATTCTCAGGGAATTTGAGAGGTACTAAAAGACAACAATAACTGAAGCAACACATCGCTTCCTAGTTCTGGTTTTACATAAACAACAATAAAATAAACAAACAACAAATAACACTTCTTTTCCTTTATCAGAAGCCCCACAACCCCCTCCCTGAGGCTGCTGCAGGGGCCTTACCTGAGTAGGAGCCCAGGGACACAGCCCAGCGCACGGTGAGTGCCAGCAGCACCGTGATGGTCATCAGGCTCCACTTCTCCATGGCTGGGCTTGGGGACACTCCAGGGACCTGGGGACACAGCAGGGACACTGCTACAGCACCAGCCAGCCTTCTGTCCTCAACCATTCCTGCTGTGCAATCCCTACATTAATAACTCGCTGTGTTATTAACAAGTGAGTAAATGTGCCAGTATTAAGTTAATGCCAATTGTTTCCTCAGTTCAGGGCACATCTGGTGTAGGCACCACTGCTGGTTTAAAGGTATTTATAAATAAAATAAAACGTATTGAAAAGTTAATTAGTGTCAGAAGATATTATTCTCCCTCCTTCTACCCCCAAAGCAACAGGGCTGATGTGCCACCAAGCTTATTTCACAACACTAAGGATCCAGTAAAAATAAGGAATATTGCCAGATCTGCCAAATTGAAGGCCAAGTGCATCAAACTCAGAAATCAAGAGTTCTATGAAAAAAAAGCCCCAAAACAAACAAAAAAAAAACCCTACAAAACAAACTACTATAAAATAAACAAAGTTCGAACCAAAGAAGCAAAAAATTTTAGTCTGAACTAGGAAAAAAGCGAGGAAGAAACTACTCCATGCTTGAAAGGTACAACTGCCACAGACTTTCCTTGCAGAAAAGGCAATATTGAACTTCAGTGAGTTTAATACGCTTGTGACTGACCAAAAATAAAAATCCCACCCAGCAGCAGCACTGAGCTGCTGTTTCAACAACAGACAAGCAACATCTAAGGCATGTTTAGGTTATTCTGCTCCAACTCCACCCATATTTATTTACTATTCACAGAAAGGTGTGACCCAACACCACCACCAAGGGGAAAAAAGGAGTTAATTAATAATATAAATCTGTGGCAGGAGATCTCCATCTATAGGTAGAAAGGTGAACACTGATATTTGCATGTTTTCACCTGTGCCTCAGCCACAGGGGAGGCACATTTATCTAAATAAAAGGTACATCTGTCCTTCTTTTCTATCTTGCCACAACATTAACAATTACACCTTCTTAATTATTACATAGCACCAGCATCACCTACAGACTTCCCCATCTCTGTTTCACCCATTTACTTCTGCCATTCCTTATGTTTGGAATACCAATTGTTTTCTGGGATATTGAGTTTCTTTCTCTGCCCTCAAAGGTGGATGTTAAAATATTCTTTCCTACTTTTCACTTTGAATAATTATCCCATACTACCTATAACAAAAAGTCGTGTTTTCGTTGGATTCTAAAGCACAGAACTCTCAATTCTTGGGATCCTGTGGGTAACACTGTCAGACAAGGAAGAATTTTTAGGGGATGCTAGAGCTGGTTTGGTCAACTCCAAATTTTCACCTTCTGTCAATGGATATGCAACACCTGAGGGTCTCTCAAGATCCCACCTGTAAACATGGGGTGAAAAATCACATCTAAAAAAAACCCAAAACTCACTATCCTTCCACACTGCCTACCATGAAGATTCAGATAAATAACACCAATACAAACCACCCACTCCTGGCCCAGGGAGACTGACAGAACTCAGCCACAGATGCACAGCCCTGCATACGACTTGTTTTAAAAGAGATGCCAGCACACATTTCAGCAGTTGAAAATTGCACACGCTGAATGAAGGATTTAACTTGTTGCAGCAATATCTGTCTATAATTCCACTGTTCGCCTAACCCTTGTCAGGAGACGCCTTTATTCCTCCTATCTCCCCCTCTCATCTCGCCTCCTCAGAGCCCCCAGGGCGTTGGGGGCTGCGGGGCTCGCACAGGACCGAGCTGCGAGCCCACCCGGGCTGCCCCGGCCACCAGCGGACCCTGCTGCCCCTCAACACCTCAGTGTCCTCAACTCGCTCCCCCTCAGCCTTTCAGCCCCCTAAATTTCCTCAACCCGCTCTCCCTCAGCCTTTCCGCACCCTAAATCTCCTCAACCTGCTCTCCCTCAGCCCCCTCAGTGTCCTCAACTCGCTCTCCCTCAGCCTTTCCGCCCCCTAAATCTCCTCAACCCGCTCTCCCTCAGCCTTTCAGCTCTCCCAAGTCTCCTCAACCCGCTCTCCCTCAGCCTTTCAGCTCTCCCAAGTCTCCTCAACCCGCTCTCCCTCAGCACCCTCAGCCCCCTAAATCTCCTTAACCTGCTCTCCCTCACCCTTTCAGCCCCCTAAATCTCCTCAACCCACTCTCCCCTCAGCACCCTCAAAATCTCCTCAACCTGCTCTCCTTCAGCCCCTTCAGACTTTCTGCCCCCTAAATCTCCTTAACCCGCTCTCCCTCAGCACCCTCAGTCTTTCGGCCCCCTAAAAGTCTCCTCAACCCTCTCACTCTCCCTCAGCACCCTCAGCCCCCTAAATCTACTTAACCCGCTCTCTCTCAGCCTTTCATTCCCCTCAGCCCCCCAAGTCTCCTCAACCCGCTCTCCCTCAGCCTTTTGGCCCCCTAAATCTCCTTAACCCGCTCTCCTTCAGCCCCTTCAGCCTTTCTGCCCCCTAAATCTCCTTTACCCGCTCTCCCTCAGCCTTTCAGTCCCCGCAGCCCGCTCGCCCTCAGCCCTCCAAGTCTCCTCAACCCGCTTTCCCTCAACCCCCTCAGCCTTTCAGCCCCCTAAATCTCCTCAACCCCCTCTCCCTCAGCATCCTCAGCCTTTCTGCCCCCACAAATCTCCTCAACCCGCTCTCCCTCAGCCTTTCGGACCCCTAAAAGTCTCCTCAGCCCGCTCACTCTCCCTCAGTCCCCTCAGCTCCCCAAGCCTCCTCAACCCTCTCTCCCTCAGCACCCTCAGCCCCCTAAATCTCCTTAGCCCGCTCTCCCTCAGCCTTTCAGTTCCCTCAGCCCGCTCCCCCCTCAGCCCCCCAAGTCTCCTCAGCCCCCTCAGCCTTTCAGCCCCCTCAGCCTTTCAGCCCCCTCAGCCCGTTCTCCTTTATGCCCCTCGCCCTCAGCCCGCTCACCCCTCAGAGTCCCCAGCCCCCACAGCCCCCTGACCGCCCTCACCCTCTCAGCCCCCACAGCCCCCTCACCTCCCCGAGCCGCTCGGCCCCGCTGCCGCTCTCGACCCCGCTGAGCCCCCC
>JAHLSL010000008.1:1932691-1968045 GCA_025920805.1 Petroica traversi
GAGCTGCTCCAGCTCTGAGTCCCATCAGGATGTGGAGCCACAGGATAAAATCCAGAGGAGGCCCTGGAGCTGCTCCAGGGCTGGAGCCCCTCTGGAGCCCGGCTGGGAGAGCTGGGGGTGCTCACCTGGAGCTGGGAAGGCTCCAGGGAGGTTTCAGAGCCCCTTGCAGTGCCTAAAGGTGCACAGCATTTAAACCATGTAAATTAATGAGACTTAAATTTGTGCTTCAGGTTAACAGTGTTCTAACGCTGAGCTAGAGCTTCATTTCCCACACAGGTCTTGCTCAAATTTGTAAGGTAAATTTTCATCTTCATCTATATGAAATATCTTCCTTCCTGCCTTCCTCCTGATAGATTTTACCGTTTTATTTTCATTTCTTAGTGAACCTTGACCTGGAGCAATGGTCATTCCTGGAGTGAAGCTGCAGCAAAGGCAGGTCCTGAGTGGCCTCAGGCTGGAAATGGGGCTGGGGGGTGTTTAACAAATGCTGCTCACAGAGAGAGGGTGACCAGAGGAGGTTCATGGCTGAGACTTTGTCACTCTATCCTGCTGCTTTGGCTTTTATTAACTAATTAATTTGGCTTCTAACAACTGATGGCCCAGTCCTGCACTCCTCGTGCATGCAAAAAAGGGCATTTTCTCATAAAGCTGTGCCAGACCCTGAACAACTTCACTCCCAGCATTGCTTCCATTGCAGTAATTATTTGCAGGAGTTTTTCCCCGAGTTGGGTTTTTCAGGCTGTCATTCTGGGAAGGACATATGTCCAGCATAGCTATAGCTAACATGTCCTGCATGATTTACATGTTTCTTATGTGTGTGAAATGTAATATACTGCTGTGTTTTGGAGCCGTGTATTTAGATATGATCTCACGTAAGTCTGGCAGATAAATATGCTCATCTCATATAGCACTGCCATACTTATTTTCACTTAGGACTGCTTTTATTCAAGGACTTCTTTCTGTGCTTGGTAGGGTCAAGCAGCCTCGTTGTTGGCTCAGCTGGATCATTATTAAATCCAAATTTTTCTTCAAATTTCAGTCATCTGAAATAAAACCACGTGAGCAATGTCATCCTTGTATTTTAAGTTCAATTTCAATGTTAGGTGTGGATCCAGTGGTGGAAAGGTTGCTGCCTGTCTGTCTGGGATTTGATAATTGCTGGGAACAGGAATGGTGTTTTATTTTCTACCTGCCCTTGACACTTCAGTGACCATCCGTGGGGTTTTATTCCTTCAAAGAAGGGTTTGGAGCAGGCTGAGCTGCAGCTCTTTTCCAGGTGAATGGCACCTCCCTTCAAAAACAACTTTGTGCAACTTGCTGCCAGAATGACCTGGACAGAAATCTCCTTAAATTCGTGTTTCTTTCACATTGCTCATCTGGTTTCCTGAAGCTGAGGAAGAACCGGGAGGAAGAGGAGTGTCCTGAATCTGAGGAAGGTATGAATCTGACAACAGAGAACTTAAAAAAAAATTCAAGAGGAGAAATTAATTAAATATATGCTAATACAGAAGTGAAAAACCCCACTGCCTGACAGGAGAGCAGTGTTTTAATGGCATAATTTGTGAATAATCTTGCTGAAAGGTCTTTGTGCTTGCTGCCCTTTGGTACCTGGCTGTGCTTCTGTGCTGCAATGTTTGCTCCTGCTTTCTTCTGCTAAAGTTTATAGAGCCAACTTTAAAAAAAAATAGGGGAGTGTTTCCATAATTATCCCCTCACCAATGTACAGCAAATTACCCCCCAGCCCCGTGCCTTGGTGCTTAACACGAATCAGATGAGAGAGCTTCATATTTAGTTTAATAAACTGTAATTTCTGACAAAGGTAACTGTCACCTTCTGTTTCATTCTGCACGTTTATTTTTCAAGCACCAGAGCTGACCTCCGAACTCAATCTGCACTTGCCTATTGATGCATAAATATCTGTAATATCACAGTAAATTAAATTCAGCTTTAAAGGGTTTCTATTTAACAATCTGTCAGAACTTTCACAGCGTTTGATTTCTAGTTTCCTCTGTCCACTGACAGGTTTATCTCGGTATGGCTTGATTAATGAAACCTTTTATTTGCTGTAAGCACACCTATTATTACCATAATCTCTTAATGCTTGCTTAGGCAACATTGTACTCTGACAGCAGGGCTCCAAAAACTTCCAGCCCCTTCCCTCCTTGGCAGAGCAGGCAGCAGGATTTGGGGCTGGAGGAGGGATGTCACTGGGGTGTTTGCAAAATTGAGTTGTTTCCCAGTTTAGCAGTTTTGGATTTGTTATTTTCACGATAGTTGGTGTCACATATATCTTGTTAGAAAGTGTTTTCATCTAAGATTGACAAATTCACATTTAATTTCTGATTGGTGTTTCCTAGGGAGGAAAGGGATCTTCTTAAGATGAAATCTTAAGGATGATTTGTTGAATTTAGGGAAATACACTATAGCATAGCTTGGAGAAGTTTGTATATGTTTGGATATCAGAGTTGTTGACTCCAATTCCTGGTTTTCCTAGGAAAACCCTGGGAAAATCTCTTCCTCTCTCTGTGCTGCAATCCCATCTCGCTGCTGGTCGTGTGTAACAGAATAAATAATATTACACCACAGGAGGGGCAGAGTAAAACTGCTCCAGATGAGACACAGCCAGGCTAAAACATCCCGAATTTTCTTTCCTCGCTGCACAGGAGGAAGTGAAATCCCTGATTCCCCCACACTTCCAGCTTGCAGAGTGGCTGGTGTGACTGAGGAGGGCTCTGCAGCAGGGACTTGGATGAAAGATGAGATGCCTTGGTGCCCTGAGCAGGACAGAGGAGAGGAAAGAACCAGCAAATCACACCCTGGACTAGGAAAAGATGGGATTTTCATCCCTGAGAGAGCTTCGTACAAGTTCAGGAGAACTGCAAATTTCCCTGGGGTGCCTGAGGATTTTCTCTGTACAGGTGAAGGTGAATTTGCAACCCCACAGAGAGGAAAGGAGGTTCTGGCACCAAATTCACCAAGGCCACATTTCACTGGGAGTTTGATTCCATCCCTCTTGTTCACAGCTGGGTTTTGGGCTTTTTCCAAACTGCTCCTCACTGGGAATTCTTTGTTACAAGCTGTTTGTCAGACTCTGCCAGATTCTGGAAATAAAGACCCCCACCTCTCCACCCAAGCACCTAAAACAAGACTGAATAATTTAGGTGGGCTCTGATATTTGGGTTTTCTCCAACTTTCCAGGAACACTCTTTAATTTTATTTCTCCAGGGTCTCCAAGACACTCTCCTGTGGAAATCCATATCCTTTGGAATGAGAGACAAATTTGCCAGTAAAGATTTGATTGTTGCATGCCAACATAAGGATCACATGTGGAAAATGCCACTCCAAACAGTCACAAATCCCTCTTGTGCAGAAATATCAAGAATTTCCATGCCAGGGAAAAGGAGAATAATTCTGAAGGCCACTTGTGCACTTGTTTCTTCAGGATGAAAACATTCCATGAGGTTTATTGCACCAAGATGTTCTTCAGCATCAGGAAACACATTCTCAGTCCTGCAGGGAGACCCAGAGAGGCGGTGCCACTCCTCAAAAACAACTCACAAATGAGGATTATATTTGTGTACATGCAACCTTCTGCACGTATAAACCTGATCTCAGAATATTTCCACGGCACAAAAACTTGGAGAGACTCACCAGGAGCAAATTGTGTATTTCCAATCAATAAATGCAATATGGTTTGGTGGCCCTGCACCCAGTGTGTGTTTCTGCAGCTCCAGGAGTGACACTTCCCAATACAAAACTCCCTGTCACAAAGGAGTTTATTTGCTCAGAAATACAGATTCTGCCCCTGCAACCCTGCTGCTGGAATTATTACAATTTTCCAGCACGTTCCAGACTTTTTGGGGTTGTTTCACACTCTGCTTTTTAACCTTCAACAACAAATATTGTTGTACCACGAAGACAGCAAATCCAAACAATTACATATGTAGTCCAAAGGCATACACAAGAAAATCAATATTTGACATCTTTGCAACTCCCTCCTTGGAGCAGCGCTCAATAGCTCTTATTCATTATACACTTATATCTCTTTCAGATTCGCCTTTGTCACCAGAAACCCATTTTTTTTTCTCCTTTGACTTCCACATAACTTCTTTGCCCTGTACTTTTACAGATGCCTTCTGGCTATAAATACTAATGAAATCTCTTTGCTTAATTCAATTTTGCTGGTACACTTACAGTTATGACCTAACTTTCCCACGAGAGAGACTGATTGAACATTCCAATACCTTATGGATGGGAGCAAACACTCCACAGAACTGGACTGACAATTTCCATAATTATAGAATTCACAGCCTAATGACCTTAAAAAACAATAAAAAGCTCTCTTGTTAATTCCATTTCTGTTACTGACATTCAAGATATTTCATTTTTCACAGGACAACAAATTTACTTTTTATTTTCAAAAGAGCAGTCTATCCTTTTACCCTAGATTAAATTTTCTGAATATTGAAGGATTTCATTGAATATTTAGCATTTCTTTGTCTTTTAAAAGTTAGAATATTTATGATCCTTAGAATGCTCCTGACTGATTTATAGCAATCAATTATAAGAGTGCGTTTTGAAATAGCCCTTTTAAAAATGAAGAATAGAATAATTAAAAAGATCAGAAGCCCTCCCTTGCATATAATTATTTCATTATTTCATTACAGTGCAGAAATTGTTTTTGCTGACTGCGAACAATTTTAATTGAGCAAAAGCTGTATTAATATACGATAGCAAGCAGTTCTTCCTAAGAAATAAGAGCACTAATTGCCTAAATTTTTATTCAGCACAGTGAGCCTTAAAAGCCACATTGTAATATCAACCTAATCACTGGCTACAGCCAGTGGTGGAGACATTCCCAAAGCACAACCTTGCTGTGCAGTTAATTTATTCCCTCAACAGGTTTATTGCTGTGTGAAACATTTGTTTGGGTGCTGATTTGTGGCAGGCTGAGAGCAGAGAGCTCTGTGCCTGCCCGTGCCACCCAGGGCCACCTTGTCCCCTTGTCCCTGTGCTGGTGCCTGCCTTGCTTTGGTTCCTCACTTCCCCTCTGGCTCCCCTCTCCAGCTGCTCCAGGGTTTCCAGCTGGGAGTGGGGAGGAGGTAAAAGGGCACCAGAGAGAAATAAAGAGTGGGAGCCTGACTTTGGTGTCTTGAATCACCATGGGAGCGAGGTTTCCTCTGCCTTAAAGGAATTTGGGGAGCTTGAGCTGTTGCTGGAAGCTCTGAGCTGTTCACACCCCACCCTGGGGAGGGATCCCTGCTTTTCCAGGAGAAGGTGGTGGGGTTTGGTGCAGGCTGGGATTTGGGTGAGTTGCTTTGGCCAGGAGCCCTCTTCTCACGCTGCTGTTGATCTCTGTGTTGGAAATATTTCACTGGTGCCACCTCTCCTCAGGGATCTGGACCCTCTCTGCCACCTGCTGAAAGCCACCCCTGTGCTGGCTGTGGCCCCGTGGGATGTGACAAATTATTGTCAGCTTTGCCTTGGCCACCGTGGTCCTTCCTGGAGCTGCCCCCAAGGCACCTCCAGAATTGAGCTGTCCCAGGAGCTCTATAGGGTCATGGCTATAGGGGCACGGGCACCACCAGCTGTTCCTTGCTCCCAAACCCTCTGAGGTAAAATATTCCAGAGTGCCAGGCACAGGCTGAACATTCTGTATTCAGCTCCCAACAGAGCTCAACATCCCAGACCAAGAAACGCTCGTGAGGTTGGCTCAGAGTCCTACCTGAGACAGTTTTTTGGAAGGAAGCAAAGCCTTTTTAATAAATAATAACACCTTAGCCAGCACAGTGCTGGCAGATGGCTCGAGACTGATTCTGCCTGAGGTCTCCGAGCTCCACAAGAGGAGTCTGCAAGTCCATGGCAGAGGCAGGGCAGTGCTGGGAAGGGCAGGCATGGAGTTATCGGGGAATAATCGCTGCAGGGGAGGTCTGGAGTTTGTCTGATGCCCAAGTTTCTCCTGTCACGGCGTCGTTGCTTCCGGGGTGCTGGGGGAAGTCGCCAGGGGGCTGCTGGTGGCTTGTGAATGAGGCTCTTTGTCACTGCTCAGCTCTGACCCCCCTCCTCTCAAAGCCTGGCTGAAGCCCATCCGAAGGATCAAAGTGGAAATGAAAGATAAAATTCTGCTCCTTAGTACAGTGTCTGGACGGGAGGGCAAAGATTTATAATTACCTCGAAGTGAGGCTGGAATTTTCCTCCTGAGCCCGCTGCTTTCCAGTCCCACTGCAAAGCCTGAAGTTGCAGCTTTGGTGCCAAATTAACAGTGTGGTGTTCAAATAAGAGCAGTGGAAGTGGCAGCACCAATAACAGCCAGCAGCACTCAGACAGCCACGTTAAGGATTGCCTGGCAGCAGATGTGATGTATCCCTCTGCTATCCCATAGTGGCAGCCCTCAGGTACATGGTTATAATTCCTGCGAGAGGCAGGCTCTGGAGATGACAGACTGAATAGTTACAATCTATCAGGAAAAATTTTCAAGGATGAGTTAATGATTTTGTGCAATTTCCAGACCAGTTAGCTGAAGCCAGCAAGCTGGAGTTTCCCTGGGCTGCAGCTCACCAGGAACAAGTTTTCTCCCTGTGCCTCAGTTTCCATTTCTATAAAATGAGTAAAGATCCTGCCTTTTCTGTGAAATGATTTAAATCTACTTCAGAAAAGTGCTGCATAGAAAATACTCCAGAGAAGGGAAAATGGGTTATAACCAACTTTTCTTGCAGTGTAATCAGGGTTAAAATTAGTCCTGGTTTAACCATGGGTTATAACTAACTTTTCTTGCAGTGTAATCAGGGTTAAAATTAGTCCTGATTTAACCATTTCATTTTTCCTGAACAGTTACATCCCATGTTTTCCTGCAGGAGGTGCAGAGGGTGAGACAGGGAAAGTGTCTGTCTTTGCCAGTGATTTTAGTGTCTGATATCTCTGCAGGCTGAGCTGGGAAATATTGGAAACTTCTCTTGTTTGTGCTGGTCCCCAGCTGGAGCCTGCTGATTTTGTGCAGGTGAAAAAGTCTTGCAACTTCCCAGGTGAGCTCTGCCATGCTGTGGTGAAAGCCATTACAAACATCACCTCCTCAAATCCCTGCACTGGCTTAATTTCCTTCCCTGTCTCCACTGAGTTGGTTTCAAAGAATTCCAGAATCCCAGAAAGGTTTGGGTTGGAGGAGACCTTAAATCCATCTTGTCCCAGCCTCTGCCATGGGCAGGGACATCTTCCACTACCCCACGCTGATCTGTGCCCTGTCCAACCTGGCCTTGGACACTTCCAGGCATGGGGCATCCCCCTCTGCAGAGGTCTGAAGCTTGATTTCCCAGCATCTAAGAACCTGAAAACAACTTGGCCTTTCAAATGTTGCTGGAAAGCTAAAAAATAGGGAAAGATCCTCAGTGACTCCAGAATCCACCCCTCCTCCCTGGAGCTCTGGCCTGATCCCTGGGCTCCAGGCAAGGCTGGTCCTTGCTCCACTCTGGGGCTGTGGCAAGGACAGGAGGCTCCAGACACATTTTAGCAGCACTGCCCCTTGGCTCACAGCTCTGGCCTTTGGAAGCTTTGGCATTTTGACTCCAGTGAGCCCTCTTGGAGCTTCCTCAGTGCCCAGGGTAACCCGTGCGAGGTCGGTTCCATCGCAGTCCCAGGTGATGTCAGAATGATTTTTGTCTTTTCTTTTATACACCTTTTACACAGTTCTGTGTATCCACAAGTATCAGCAGCATGCACACTTGTAACCCTTTACTTAGTTCAGTGCTCAGTGTTTTGTAAGTGCCCTGCAGGCCTGAGACTGAACAGCCCAGAGCTGCAGAGCCAGGGACACCAAACATTCTGCTGGCTCAGGAACCCAAGGTCTCCTGACAGAAGGATTCTGGAAAGTCGAGCTGAGCCCAGCCCAGCCCCAGCATTGGGCTCCCTTGTTGGATCTGGGCTGTGTAAAGTCTAGAACTGGTGTGTGTGACTGACGGGGGGTGTGCATTTTGCCACCTGGGTGAAGTGGATGCACCAAACAGGATCCTGATTCAAATCCTGAGGCAAAGACCCCAACCCCTTTAACCGTGTCTGGCTTCATTTTCATAACACCAGGAAAAGGCATCACTGGCAGAGTGGGACACAAAGGATTTCCCTGCCATCTGTGTCCTTTGTGCCTGCTCATAGCATTTCCCTGTGCCCAGCGACACAGAGGAGGTTATTTGTCTCAAGAACATTTTCTCCTTCTCACTCTTTTGTTTTGCACCGGTGTCGACGAGCAATTTACACCACAATTCATTCTCCTTCGGGCCCTGATTGTCCCTCCCTGTCCGGAGCTGGCTGCTTGCCTGGCTCTTCCCAGGCTCTCCCCGGGTGTTTCCCAGAGCTCCATCCGGGCTGCCAAGTGGAGGCTGCTCCGAGGGCATCCCGCGGTTTTCCATGCGAGGGGGAATGGGGAGAGCTCAAATTGAACATTTTGGGGCAGTTTAAGGTGTTGCTCCCTCCAGCACAGATGCTACTCCAGCCCTCCAGTGGAGTCCTGTGGAGAAAAGGGCAGCTCTGAGAAGACTTGGGGTTGGAAGTGGAGAGCATCCTCTGTGCCCAAAAAAGCTCAATTAAGGCTAAACTCATACAGTTACGCACAGACTGTGCAATCATTAATAAAACACCCAACCCAAACCCTCTCCTCTTTCACCAGGGTGACACGAGACTTAATTAATTAGCACTTTCAGGTGCTTGGATAGTCCATTGGTGGGAAATCATAACTTATTCATTTTCCCCTCCAGGTGGTCAGAAAAGAGTCAGCATTTCATTCTCATGGATGCATCAGAGGCACCACCAGTACATCCAAGATTTTGCCAGGGAGAGAAGACCCAGCAGAGGACTCTCACTTCCTGGAGGTGACTCTGGTGGCAGGAATTCTTTAAAGGGAGAGAAAAGCACACTCTGGGTAAAGGATTCTATTTAGCAAAACCCAGAGCAGGTTAGGAGGGCTTGATGACAACCCAGAAATTTCTACAAGGACAAGAGAACTTTTGTCATGGCTTTTCCAACCTGTGTCAATCAGGGAAGACAGGAGGTGCGAGAAAATGCTTGGCAAATTCAGAGTGAAAAACGGAGCAGGGATTTTTAAATGCGGGGAGTAATTCAATTCACCTCCCTCTCTTTGATGCCCGAGAAATTGTAGGAGGGTTTAAAACCTCAGGAATTCCCGGGGGGATTTGGTGACTCCTCCTGAGCTGCCTGTGCAGTTGGTGTGTGCTGCAAAGTCATTTCTGCACCCCCAGCCTTGCCAGCACCACACACACAGAAACACACGCTGCACCTCTGATGGCAAAAGCCAGAATGCATCGCTTAGAAAGGCTCCAAAAAATCCACTTTTCTTTTATAATAATATTTCCACAGGCCAAGCAATTGATGGCTGGGCTAGGGGAAAACATACATCTTTGCTTCCAAGTAATAGGCTGCAGATTTGCAAGACTAAATCCTTTTAAAAGCCCGGAATCACATCCATTCAGTCCGTAAAAGAAAAAGAAGTCTAATTTGATAACATTATACATAAAGCGTTTTCTAGACTTAGATATATTTTAGGCATGCCAGTTATATAATACAGAACAAGCAGGGGGAAAGGACTTGATCACATTCAGATGATACTAAATTATCTTATGACACAGGCTGTATCTTTTTTACAACAGAAAATGGAAACAACTGTGTCCTTGACCTTCAAAAAGGAATTGACTTCCCTAGCTTAACTATTCAAACAAACAACTGTGTACTCTCTTCAATTCCTGTGATAATTTTGATTTACTGTAAATGACTGGATTTAATGAACTAAATTATGCTATTTAAATGCATTTTGTGAATGGTATTGTAGTTTGTTACTAAGCATTATGTCTATGCTAAAGTGTGCTGTAAATGATATGATATGGAACATATGTGCTGTATTCATAATTTAACTGTTGCTATGGAGTGCCTTCTTCAATCGGCTCCTTTGAAAAACGAGTTCTTTATTTACCTGGTGAAATGAAGGTGATTTCTCAGCAAACCTCTAGGTCTCACTGACCTTGACAGAATTACAGTGCTAATATTTTCACATGGATGAACTGTTCTCCAATAATTTTTCCCAAATAGATGGCACAAATAGGTTTTCCATTAATGCCGCGACAGGCTGTGTGTTTTCTAATCTCACTTTTCTTTTGGTTTGAACAAATGTTTATTACAGCTCTTGCAAAATGACTTCCATCCTCATTAGTGATAACAGGTTTGAGTTCAGAGCTGGATCTCAGGGTCTTGGATGTGATTCCCAGAAATGCCTTGAGCCTGATGCTGCAGAGGCAGCCAGTGCCCAGCTCCATTTCCAGCCATTCCAGTTATGCTCCTGTTGCTGACACCCTTGATATATTTGGATTTCTCTGCTCTTAAGGCTGCAAATTGACTCTGTTTTGCTGATATTGTTTTTTTTGTTTTGTTTTTTTTGTGTTTTTTTTCTTCACTTAAAGCCAGGTTCATCAGAGCTGAATCCTGAAACTCTGTAAATTCCCTATAGTCAGACACCTTTTTTCCTTTAATGCCTCTGTGCCAGTCAGGCACACATAAATACTGGTAAATTCAGGGGTTTATATATAAAATAATGTATAAAAATAATTCCAGTATTTTCAGAAAGTGATGGGAAGCTGAGCAAATCCTATAGAATTTCGAAGGCTACTTTTAAATTTGAAGCCTCATTTCAGATTTTTCTTAGTTTCTTCTTTCAAAAAAGAAAATGTCAGTAATTTCTGAGAGCAAATAACAATGCAAGAAAATTCTGGGAACAACAGGGAAGGGTTTTTGCAATATCTCAGGACATATCAGTCTTCATTCAATGTGCATTTGATGGGTCGAATAAGGACACTCTTGATGAAACATTGAGCCATATATAACACCACCTTTTAACTAATTTGAACATCCACAATAAATTATGGCTGCATTTCATAACTGTTCATCAACCATCAGCTCCCAAGGAGAACAGCTGAGTTTTCTGAATATGGGCTCTCGTGGAAACCCTGGCTGGTTTTAATGATGTGAAATGTGTTATCATTGCAAACAAATGCAGAAAATATTGTAGGTTTTTTTAAATAGTTTTATTGTCACCAGTGCACAGCACTGGTGGCATTTTTAGATGTGCAAAGGCTCCTCCTGGAGGTCACTTTTGCTGTCAGATGCCCCACTGCACTCAGGTGGGTTTTTGCTTCTGCCTGTGATTGAACAAAGACTTAGAAAACAAACTGCTAAAAATACAAACACACATCACATGGCTAAAAAATTCTTGCTGAAAAGCTCATTCCAAAATGTTTTCTAACCTAATAGAAGTGAGTCTGTCAGTTTGGATACGCCTACAGAGGGAGAAAAACTTGAGGGTGATTTTTCATTTTCACTTTCTCTTGAAAAAATAAAGCTCTGCTGAAGAAAGGTGCACAAACACCTTTGGGAACACCTTGGGAAGCGAGGGAATAATTGTTCCCTGCTTTCAGTAAAGCAGGCACTCCTGGCTTCTGCTGCTGGGAGCTTGAGCACCCAGCACTTCCAGGGGGGTGAAAAAGATTTGGGATTCAGCGAGGGCAAGATGGGACCCCTGCCCACCTTCCCAGCTCCATGAGAGGAGCTCCTCCTCCAGCACTTTTTGTTTTGGGTTAATCAGCTGCAATCCCAAATGATGTGAGAGAGTGGATAACCCCTCCCAAGGCAGGAGCAGCCTGCCCCGGGTCCCTGCTCTGCATTGTGCACCATAATTGTGTGAGAGAAGGAGCAATTTTTCAGCAAGTGGCTATCGGATACTTCCCGTGCTGCATATCAACAACCAGATCTTGACCCAGAAATGTCAGTCCCCGCTCAGAGCAGACAAGGAAGCATAATTAGAGATGCTCTGGCAACGTATTTTAGCACTGACGGTGACAATGTTTAAATTTTTAATCAGGCATGTAACATAAAAAGCACATAACATGAAATGTGAAAAGAAAATTGGCAAATACCAACGTGCTGTTTGACACTTTATTTCACTGAAGGAAGTGAACATCAATAAACATTATTTATCATAAATGACAGCGAGGAAGGCGTGTTTCTAATAAAAACCTTCCCATTGCAAGGGGTGAATCTCATAAAAGCACCCTGATAGTACTGTAAAAGCAGTGCTGGGCCAGACCACAAAGGGAAACACGGAAATATTTTTGGGAAAGTTGGGATGTGCACCCAGATGTGTTCCCTCAGCTGGCTTTGGGGGCCCCAGGGTGCAAGGACCTTCATCCAGATGTGGCACAGCTCTGAGCCCTACTGGGGGTGACACAAATGTACCTGCACGTGTGACACAGCAAATGCCCTCCCACATTTGAGGGTTGACCCTTCAGGAAGTTTATCTCATGGCAAGTTTTGCTCCGAGCTGGCAAACACTGGGTCAGATATTTCTAGCTGGAAATTAGAGACAAACTGAGGATATTGGGCTGAGTGCAATGTACTGACCCAAGGTGCAAGTGGGGAATTGTTGGGTGACCCCCTCACCCCAAAGCTCTCTCTGTTTTAGCAAAATCTTTTATCTTCCGTGTCTTAGTAAACAATTTTAGCATTTTCTCCTGCCTAAACCCCATCCCTCCCACCAGCCCTACTGGATGTGGGCTCCGCTGAGTGAGGCCCTGTGGTGATCTGAGCTTGGACAAGCACTGAGCTTTACAGGGTAGATGAATGCACCCAAAAATTCCTTGGGGGAAGTGCCAATCCAAGTATGCCAAAGTTAGAAAAAGCCTGATTTAGGGCTATTCTGGTCACTTTAATTTGTCTCTGTCGTATGCCTGAATAGAGAGTCAGTCTCCAACTGCATGATCCCAGCTGCTGGCAAGAAAAAGTACAAACTCAGAGAAAACACCCCCTCTGTGCAGTGCACACTGAGGCAAACTGTGTGGCTGCCTCTGAAGCCCATGTGAACACGTGTGCACATACTTATAATTTTTGAGTGTCCAAGCTCCTCTCTGCCTTCTTCAAAACAGTTCTCCCTTTCCTTCCACTTGAAAATCCCCTTATTTTCCAGCCCCAGTCCCTGACATCTGCCTCCCTTATCCAAGTTCCTGCCTTTGCCTCCTCATTGCCAGGTCTGGCTCTTGTGTTCTCCGCAGCAGGGTTAGATTTCCATGGTCTGTGCTGTTGGGATGGTGTGAGGAAGAACTGGGAGCCTGGCAAGCCCTTCTCCAGTGCCAAAGCTGAGGGCTGCTCTTCTCTTGCTTGCTCCAATGGGATTGTGGTTGCCCGGTTGATAGGAGATGTGAGGAGCAATGTGCTTTTCACAGAAGACAGAGTTTTCAGAGGATGTTGTGGACAAACCCTAAAATCTCTAATTTTTTATGAACTTCACCAAATCCAGATAGAGTCAAGGGTTCATTCCCAAAAGCAACAGAAATCTCCTAGCCAAATTTTAAGCACAAACCCTACTGAAGTGAGATCTCCTCAATGAGGTTGTTGTGAGATCCTTTTTAATGTGGGCAAAAGAAAATACTTTGCCTTCTCCTTGTTTTAAGAAAGATGTGAATCCTCTCTCTCTCTCTCTCTTTTTTTTTCTTCTGAAGTGTAGCAAGAGAATCCAGCTTGAGGCAGACAGTCATCATGGGACATTTCATCTCAAATGGGTAAAGGCTGGCAAAGATAGGGGCAACCAAAGGCAGATTTATGCAGTGGGGAGTGCCAGATAAGCTGAACCATAGGCACTGCTCTGCCCCAATTCTCATGGAATTCATAATAACTCTTTTCATGGGAGCCTGCCTGGGTTAACTCCTGGGCAATCACAAGCCTGTGTGTGGCTAATAATAACATCATGGGCTAAAATATCTCCACATTTCCTGAGGTTCACGTAATTTTGTGTCCCTGTTTTGTCCTGCTTGTTCCCTTTTGTTTTCCATTCCCGTCGTGCTGCTACACTAATATTTTCCATCTTGCTTCCAAGGGCTGCCACCATTAGCTGCTGCACCACGTGGACATTTGTGTCTCCCCACCAGATTTGTGAGGAGGCTGCCATGGCATGGCCAGCTCTCATGGCAGTGTTTCCTGAGAGCAGATGGTGACAGCTCAGCGCTGTCACCCGAAGCAGCTGGGGTGAGTTCCCTCTCTTGGAAGCATGGGCTGTGACCACGGCGTGGCTGGAACTGATCAGAAAGTCTGGGGAATTCGGGCAAAGAAAGAGGAATTTCTGGTTTTTATCTAAAGATAAGTGGCTTTGATTTATTTCAAATTAAGGCAACTGATAAAAAGCTCCTGTCAGTCCTCACCACCCAGCAGGAGAAGCTGTTTCTATTATCTAAAGGCATCACTGCACCACCCCAAATTAAGTTCCATCACATCGTGCTTGGAGGCTCTGTTTGACAAAGGGTAAATTTGAGTCATGGAAAGAAACAAGAGTTTGCTACTGGACTCAGTCCTGCTTTAGACTTCATAGACTTGGTCAAACACAAGACAATTTTTGCTGGACTGAAATCACAGCGAAACCCCAGGAATTAATGTTTATCCCAGTTCTCTATCAATTTGGGGGGCACTGGACTTCAGATCCTTACATTTGGGCTTCACAGCTCCTTACATTTGACTTCGTGGGGATTTAGATACTGAAGGATTTGGGTCTTAACCTCTGCTCTAGTTTCCCAGCTGAAAGACAGTAGTAATATTTCTCTGCCATACAGCAGAGTCACAGTGAGTAATTATTTCATATTTGTGGAGTACTTTGGGAAGAATGTGCTCCATATTCCTGATATTATTAACTTCTGGAGCCCAAGAAGGAACAGTGAAGCGCCTCTGGGCTGTCCAGACCTGAGAATCTTGAAATGTAAGGAGTATTTAGAAGTTTTGAGAGGAGAAACTCTCAGCAACAAAAAGAAATCCTTCCACACAGCAAGGATTTGGGGGAATAATGTAGAAGCATTATACACAGCCCAACCTCTTGGTGCAAAGTGAGTGCGTTCCCACATCAAAGCTCTGTTTGCTTCTCCTGTCAGATGACTTTGTGAGAGAGCTGCAGAGGGCTGGAGCACATCGGGGTGACAGAGTCAGCTCACAGAAAGGACTTTCTGAGGCAGCAGACGTGCAAGTAGAGGTCAGGGTTAGCATGGGCAGGGCACAGGGGCTGGTGAGTGGATGAGGGAGGCAGAACAACAAATAAATGAACTGTAGGACAGAAATCCAGCCATGTCCTGGGCTTCATCAAAGGGAGGGTGATCAGCAGGCCAAGGGAGCTGATTCTTCCTCTCTCTGCTCTGTGAGACCCCATCTGGAGCACTGAGTCCAGCTCTGATGTCCCCAACATAGGAGGGATGGGGACTTCTTGGAATGAGTCCAAGGGAGGCCATGGAGATACTCCAGGGGCTGGAGCCCCTCTGCTCTGGAGCCAGGCTGGGAGAGCTGGGGGTGCTCACCTGGAGAAAGAAGCTCCAGGGAGACCTGAGAGCCCATGCAGGGCCTAAAGGGTCTCCAGGAGAGTTGGAGAGGGACTGGGGACAAGGGATGGAGGGACAGGACACAGGGAATGGCTTCCCACTGCCAGAGGGCAGCGATGGATGGGAGACTGGGAAGGAATTGTTCCCTGGGAGGGTGGGCAGGGCCTGGCACAGGGTGCCCAGATTTGCTGTGGCTGTCCCTGGACCCCTGGCAGTGCCCAAGGCCAGGCTGGAGGGGCTTAGAGCACCCTGGGATAATGGAAAGTGTGCCCTGGATTATGGGGGCTTCATTCTGCTCCCCATTTCTGTCTTTCAATGCAAGGGGCTGGGTGTCTGCAGAACAACTGGTGTTGGCATGAACAGCTGGGGCAAAAAAGTCATTGAGTATCTCAGCCTTTTCCTCAGCCCTTGTAACTATGTCTTTTTCCTATTCCTGCTGGGAAGCCGTTAGGTACTGAGGTACTTAATATAAAATTTTGAATTTTATTGTTTGCATTGGAAATCGTGACCTGGCTCACTTTGTGGCATTCAATACGAAGGTTGGGTTTTTTTCCTTTTCTTGTTTTTATATAATTCTCGATAATTTCCTCTTGCCTCATGCTATTTTAAGATGTTTAACTTAGTAGCTCCAGAAGAACCATTCACAAACAGCGTTGATCTGTGTTTTGAAAGTTTAACATACACTATCCAATGCACATTTACATACACCACTGAAATCCGGCATTTGGGAAATTAAAACAACAAAACTTGATTGCATATCATGATTTCATATTTTGCAGATGTTAATATTTAATCATATGCAGAGCCATTTAGCTTAAGTGCATTAATGTAACTCATTTAAAAGAGGCCAGTAATTGTCCTATTAACTCCCAGCCTGGATGTTATCCATGCTGCCCTGCTGGTAAGGCCAGAGGGAGAGTCTCCTATTGGCACCCACAGAGATTGCTCTGATCTGTTGAAAATCCTGTTAAAATCTAATTACTTAGGAGAATAGGCCAGGGAATATCTAATGAGCTTCAGGAAACCCACTGAAAGAAATTCTCTTTTAATACAGACTGAAACATCTTCTGTGTTTCAATTACAGTGCTACCACATGAACATAATTACACTTGTATAGAACGGGACTCGCCTTTGTTGTTTTAATTACATATCACTAGATTTTTCTTAGTCATGGAGAAAAATAATTTGATTCCCCATAAAGGTTAAATGCTGATGAAAAGCTGAGTGTTAAAATAAATGTAATCTTTGTTTATGATAATTTCCTCTTTGTTTTGTGAGGAAATGCTAGTCAAAGCAGGTCACTGAGGGAAGCTCGCTGACCAAACACACACTGGGGAAGCCCTGGGAAGGTGGAGATGTTGTACCGATGAGAAAGATTTCAGAGAAGGTCACTCACTTTGCCAGCATGAAATTTGGCCTTACTTTTGTTATGGTAATTGAAGCTGTTGACATTAAGCTCACAATAAAATCTCATAGCAGCAGCAGCAGCACAACGGACTCCTTGTACCAACAGGGGGGACTATTAGCAATTTCTTCCGCTTGCAGCCTCTTAATTTTTTTAAATTTGAAAATTCCAGTGCTAATGTGACCGAAATCATCACTGATGGCTTTTTGTAGTGACACAAATGGTTCTGTTTCTGCCCAAAATACTGGAACAGGCTCCCCAGGGAACAGACACTGCCCCAAGGCTTCCAAAGCTCAAGGAGGGTTTGGACAACACTCAGGCACAGTGGGATTGTTGGGGTGTCTGAGGAGGGATGGGATTTGGGCTCAATGACCCTTGGGGATCCCTTCCAACCCAGGATATTCTGTGGTTCTGTGGTTCTAATACATGGACCTGCATGGCCTCACCCTGCTGGGGAACGAAGAACACGGGACTGCTTGTGGGTTTGGCCCCTTTATTGTGGCTGCCAACAATCCTGGAACCAGAGCAGCTGATCTGGACAGCCTGGAGCATTGCTGCTGCTGCTGAAACCAGGCTCTCTGTGGAGAATCCACCAAATTTAATGGCGTTAAACCCTGAGGAGACCGTGTGGGCACAGAGGAGGGGGGACGCCATGTCTGCCTGCCTGCAGGAGCAAGCTGGGGGGCAAGGAATATTTCCCATGTTATTTCTGCCTCGGCACATGGTCACACTGGTCCCAGAGCAGGGATGGCAAAGAAGTCAGGGCAGGAGAAGGTGCTGGATAAATCCTTCACCATCCGCGGCCTCAGGTCCCTCAAGCGCTGTGAGGCGGTGGAGAGGCGGGAAAACGGAGAGGCGGGAAAACGGAGAGGCGGGAAAACCGTGAGGCGGGAAAACCGTGAGGCGGGAAAACCGTGAGGCGAGAAAACCGTGAGGCGGGAAAACCGTGAGGCGAGAAAGCGCTTCCCTCACACGCAATCTTAGGCTGCCATCAGTCTGTTCTGAGCAATCCCGTGTGAGAACATGACTTCCACACAGCCTGGTGACCCTGAGGGGAGGAGGAAGGCTGAGAGAAGCTGAGGAGAGGCAGGGCCATGTTGGATGCCTGAGGGTTCGTGAGGAGACAGCAGGCCATGGCTGTTCCAGGTAGGTTTGCCCACCTTGAGTCGGGTAGTGCTGAATCAAAGATTTACAGAATCTGCTGGGTGGGAAAGGATCCTCAAGGATCATCTAGTCCAACTGCTGAACCTGCACAGCCACCTCACCAATCCCACCCTGTGCCTGAGAGCATTGTCCAAACGCTCCTGGAGCTCTGGCAGCCTTGGAGTTGTGCCCATTCCCTGGGGCGCCTGTTCAGTTCCTGTCCACCCTTTTCCTGATATCCAGCCTAAACCTCTCTGACACAACTTCAGGCCATTCCCTCATGTTCTGTCCCTGGTCACAGCAGATATCAGTGTCTTCCCCTCCTCTCTCCCTCATGGGAAGCTGTAACTGTGATGAGTCTCCTGTTCTCAGCTGAGCAGACCAGCTGCCCTCAGCCTCTCCTCACACGGCTTCCCCTCACGGCCCTTCACAATCTTTGTTGCCCTCCTTTGGACACACTCAAATGGTTTAATGTCTTTCTCATGGAGCCTGGCTGGATGTGTAGGCTGGTTCAGGGACTGGCAGAGGTGCCCTCAGGGAGCCCTGAGCTGGGAAATGCTCGGAAATTCCAATATGGGGGTGACTGTGTGGGGTCCCACAGAGTCAGGGGTGTGAGGGGGGATTTGCCTCCTCAGAAGTGGCACAAAGCTACAAACAGAAGTAATACAGACTAACACTTGCTCTCTGCCACTTCAAACTCCCACACAGAGTTTTAACCTGTGGGAAACTATTGCAGTCAGTTGTGTACAGAATCAGGGCTGTGGAATAACTTTAAAAACCATAAAAGAGGCTGCTGTGAGCTGGAGTAGCTTTGGGGCTATTTTGAGTTCACAGAAAGTTGGACTAAAGTTTGCAAAATGAGGGATCCATGAAACAAAACCTTAATTCTGTTTTCCTTGTTTCAGACTGTGCACTACCTCAGAATTGTGCTGCTGTTTTTGCTTCAGAGATCAGCCCAGCATCTTCCTCTCTGTTTGAATGGCAGAACCAAGGAAAGCTGACACAGGTAGTGTACACTATTCCTATCAGATTCATATCTGATATGGAGCTCTATGTTTTGATTTCCTCATGTTTTAATAGCAGAATGCATTTTACAAATGTGACTGTTGCTTATGAAAATAACTTTTAATACTACAAGTATAAAGTAATGGAAAACATTATCAAACTCCATTCTGGATGATTCCAGTAGTATTTCTAATGAAGACAAAGTAGTCCTATTTTCTTAAGATGTTGGGGGTTGAACATGAAGGGTCAGAGAATAAGTGCAGAACCACAGGTTTATAAATCTGAACTACTGAAAAAGCTTTTATTTGAAATTTAAATGATAAATCTTTGTCCAGCACATTGTAAACATATTTACTGTGTTCATTCCAGCTATCAAATACAGCTTTGTGGGATTGCATCCATTATATTTGGTGTTAATGGAAGTGAGGTATTTGTTGCTTCATTTGACTTCATCCAGGGGAAAAATGTGCTTCCTCAAGCTGAACTCCCACTCATCTGCCTGGAATTTGAAGGCCAAGTGGCTTATAAGTCCCATGTAAAATCTATCTGTAATATTTCTCACTGCATCCATTTAAATACTTTTTATACTATTAAGATGCACATTTGGCAGGGAGAAGGAAACGAACTCAGGGAAAAATATTAAGATTTGGCTGAACTGCAAACTCTGTATCAGGAATTGGTCCAAATTTTGATGTTGCTCTTTTTAAACCACAAAACTGGACCTAGATTTTCAAATTCTGAGACTCAGCTTGGTGTGGAATTGCAGAGATCTCAAAAATCTTACCCAGCTCCTCGGGCTGGAAAACCCTTGGAGGTGATGCTGGCACAGCTTGAGTCAGAGCTAAAGAACCAGAGGAATCTCCCAGGCACTGCAGTCACATTCACTGAGTGATTGTAGTTTAAAACTTCTGCAGTCTCTTTGCTGGGCCTCATCCTTAAAATATGTCAGATGAAAGGGATTTTTCTACCTACAGAATGAGCAAAGGAGTTTGGAGACTGCAGAGATCCGGGGGAAGATGAAACTCATTGGCAGGAGGGGGAAAAAAAAAAAAGGTCAAAAGTGGAAAGGAGGGAGGAAAATGGCTACTGTGAAAGACAGAAAAAAAAAAATCACTGGAAATGTTGCCACCCCCACCCAGCATCCTGGCTCCAGCTCTGAGTCAAGTCATTTCTTTGGAAAAAGAGCCAGTGCGAGTACATTGCTGCTCAAGCCTGAGTGAGTGCGTTATAAAAATGGAGAGTAGCATGTAAATCATTCATGGGGACGGGGAAATAAATAACCCTTTATGCCCATATAAATACTTATCAGATGTTCATAAGGGGAATTTACATGGAGTTTTATTCAGTACTGTCAGCCATTCCTCTGTCTTTCATCATTCCTGCCGTGAAGACAATTCAAAATATGGTGGTGGAGAGAGCAACCTCTCCACCAGCAGATCTGCAGCACATCATGAGGGGAGCTCTGAACTTGCCCTCGGTGCTGCTGTTATTTTTCTCGTGGCTCTCAGCCGAGTGAGATCATTCTTCCTGGTTTGCCTCCCCAGAAATAATGGGAAGCAGAATGTTTAGCCAGTGGATTGATTCAGTGATCTCTTAGTCTAATCCTGACTCTGCCAATCATCTGCTGGGTGACTGCGGGCGAATCACGTCACTTCTTTTGTGCCTCTGTTTCCTCTCTGACCTTCTGCCTGTCTTGTTTATTTGGGCTCTAAGTTATTGAGGGCAAGGGCTGCCTCTTGCTGTTTGTGTGGAGGGACCATGTCTGGTGCTCTGGGACCTCTGCAAGGCTCCAAGTGGTGCTGCATGTAAATAACAACATTCAGCCCCTCCTCTGGAGGTCACAGAAAGAGAAGGACTTGGCAGTTGTATAAACTGGTGGCAAACTGGAAGGACAGGGGGAAGAGCCTCTGCCTTGAGCTGTTTTGCTGGATGTTAACAGGCACAGAGCAGAAAGGTGTTCCCCACCCCACTGATCACTATGGGAGGCCACTTTGGCCATTGGGAGTGGCCAGAGGGCTCAGCACCAAGATTCAGGATTTGGGGACACTTCCTGAGCATCAGGGACTGAGCCATACGCAGTCAACAGGCAGATCCATGCCATGTGGCAAATGGAAGGTGACTTAATTGGTGCAAAATTAGACCATATTAGCCCAAATTATGTAGTGTCCTATTGCATCTGCTGTGAACGAGGAACTCCTGCAGGCCAGGTGCAAACTGTGGCAGCCCAGCCTTGGGTTGTTCAGCTGAGCCCTCAGGGTACAGCCACAACTCCCAGAAGGATTAGACTGAAAATTTTGGGATTTGGGAACTCCATGTAATGACAAGATCCATTCCTGTCACCAGGGCTGTACCAGAGATGTTTGTCATCAGTGGCAATGCTGCCTTTTCCCAAGGGTCCTTGTAACCACCACTTCGGTTTTGAAGCCCTTCCTGTAGGTTCAGGAGTGACACCAGCACAAGGTAAGTTTTGGTTGTACTTGACATTCCCTTAGTAGAATATTCCTCATTGATACTCTGGAAAACTTGATAATTTTTTTAATAGATGACTTTATTGTTGATAGGCCTGGTGCTTTTTCTGAGCTATTTCTAATACCAGATTCTGGAAATCTCTGAAAGTGCCTCTGTTCTGTTCTGTCTGAGATCAGGAATGGAGATGGGCTGTGAGTCCCACAGTTGGGCCTGGGATTGTCTTTGCTCCTCTACTCATTCCTAACTGATTCCTTTCTAGTCCCTGGAAAAAGAAGTCTAAAATATGAAAAGAAGGGGATGGTCCTGCATTTTTCTCCATAGCTTTTAATATGAAGCTTTTAACATGACTTTTTTCATCATGTTGCTGTGTTTATGTAACTCAGCCTCGTCTTCCAGAGATTGCTGTTAATCCTTAACTATAACCTAATAGTTAAGGTCAATTTTGCTTTTTGAGTCACCCAATTGAGTTACCATTTACTTGCGATTCTGAAAACAAAATTTAACGCATCAGGAACAAAAAAAAACCAAAACCAACAGGTTATGTCCCTTTAAAATGAAATAAGAAAATTGAAATGATAGATGTTGTTTGATATTTTCCTGATGGGATGATTTATTAAAATTGGAGTTAGGGATGTTCAGAGGTAAAGGAATCTTCTGAAATCATAGTGTGTAAGTCTATTATAGAGCAATAATTTGGGTAATGTTATAAACCTGCTAAATGGGAATTTATGGAAGCAGATCCTGCTAGTTTTAATGGGAGTAACAAGCATAAATCCCCATGCAAGAAGATTAAACTAAACCCTCCAGTTTTAATTCTTGGTGACATCACTTTTTTTATTTGTCACGTGTCCTCCTTGGTAAGGGAGCCTCAGTACAACTCCTCAGGTGAGCAAAGGTTTGTGAGAGCACCCAGTGCTTCTCCTTTTTTGAGAACCACCTCCAAACTGTGTTTGTTTTATTATCCATCCTCCATGAGTCCTGCTCAGAGCCCGTATTTGTAATAATAAAAAATACAGCAAAATGAGACTGTGGCTGTGGTGAGCTGCCCTGTAAACCTGGGCTGGTTCTGTACTTCCAGAAAATAATGTAGGGAAACATCCTCAGCTGGCATAAATCAGAAATATCCCATTGAAAAACTTCAGTCAGCTTATTAATTCCCGTGAATTTTATGGGTCTCCACTTATTTCTGCCAGATGACAGTCTGCCCCATCACTTTTCCATTGCCAAAGCTGACACATTTTTATTATATGTATGTGTATATATAGATGTGTGTGTACTACATGTTCTGTAAAGGAAACACACAGCCAAACACTTGGAAAAACCTGGTTTGAAAGTTAAAGCCAAATTAAGTCTGAAATACAAACACTGGTTAAATGTTCAAAGGTTAGATAAATATCTTTTAAATTAATTGTGTGTGCATATGCATATGTGTGTCTTTTATTTCTTGATATGTTTCCTTATAATACTTTTGCCTAATATCTGAAATAATTATTGCCTTTCTCTGTGTATTTTCAATTTTTGTGGAAAAGCAAATCAGACATAAACATAAACATAAAATACAGTGGTTAAATGTAAAAAAATTAAGTACCGGGAATCAAAAATAGTAAGATCATTGCTCTGAAATTAGAAGAGATTCATCAAAGTAACTGTGACTAAGGACTATGAAAATATAAAGGGATTGACATATGTGGTAATAGGGCAATTAAATCCTTTGCTTTTTCACTGTGATGATTTTATAGCATCTTCTTACTGTTGCCAGTTTGGAAGCTGCCAGCAAATATTTTCTTAATTGCAAAAGGAGACAATATGTGTCCCACTGTTTCATTCATAACATTTGATTAAGTTAAAGAGGCTGCACTTCTAGCTGGGAGAACAAAGAGTTGGGGATGGAAGTAGCAAAGACACATTGTGCGTTTGAAAAAAGATCCCAGGAACAAATGATTAACCAGAAATTTTACAGGGGAAAAAAAGTCTACTTGTCTTGACAGAATAGCCTGATCCTGTAATAAACCCTCCCAAAGTCAACAGTTCATAAAGTCTTTTGTTCTAGTAAAAGGGTCTTTAATTTTTAACACAAACTCACACTTTGGTATGCATGAGCTTAAGTAAAATTAGAAGACATGTATATAATAGGATTTAATGGATTATCATCTGCATTTTCCAAAGATGTCAGCTTCTCTCGGCTCTGATGGAGTAGCACTTAATGTAAATTTAATTTGAAGTGATGTATGGAGGGCTTGAGGTGGTACTCTGTGATTCCCTAACTGCCTGGAGAGGCTCTGTGGGTAGCATCTGGATTTGGCTGCTCCACATGCCCAGCAGCATCTACTAACTAGGATTAATGAGGTGGCCTGTTCACCAGTGATCCAAAGGAGGTATGCTACATTTACTCCCAACAATATGAATAGGAGGGCCAGTTTCCTTTGGGGGCACACTGTTTGATGAAACTTAATGATGGTCTCGGTATTAGGTGTAATAAATATACTGTATAGAAAAGCACTTTTGCTTTGTCAGATTTAAATGTTATTTAATCATAAAATGGTGTTTGGCTTAGCAGGGCTGAGTTAAAGCTCGTAATGGCCTCAGATGACATCTTTAAAGCTAATATTTTGCCTAAGTTGGGAAATAAAGTACCAACTTAAAAGATCTAGTATTTACCTTTGAGACTGTTTTTTTTTTTTTTTAGTTTGGGGAAGAGAGGGAGGAAATCTCTGCTTGATTGCAAAGTTTTGAGATGATCTTAAAAAATATCTTTTCTCTTACCTTAACGTGTGTTTGTGTAGAAATCAACAGCTATTAACTTTTAGGCAAAACTTCTCTGTGTGGTCTCAGCCTCATTTACGCGTCAGAATTGTATTTTGCCTTTGTGTCTAACTGAGCATTGAATGAATTCTCAGCTAATTTCAAATTCCCTTTGTCATCATGGTTTTCAGCCAAAAGTCTATAATAAATGGTCAGAAGATGAGCTGAGACTGAATGAATAGTGAGTGGTATTCATCAGCCAAACATAGAGTCCAGATCCAATTATATGTATTCATTAAGTGATAATGATATCATGGTCTTTAACTAGGAAGAAAAGAGTGTAATTGAATAATAACAGTTGTACAATCCCAGCGGAACACACTTTCCATCCCAGCACAGCGACCCTCGGGGATGATGCAGAATTGATGGAATTCTATTACTCTTTGATAGATTTATTATGAAGGGCTGAGTGGACTTGCTACTCCACTTTGTCACTCACACTAATCAGTATCGTAAGGCCCCGAGCGTGCAGGCTTTTGTATCCCTTTGACAAAGACAAGGTTAGGGGAGGATGACAGACACCCAGACCTTTACAAACCCATACCGCAAGATGAAATGGGCCAGCTGAGCTCTGAGCTGGGACAGAATTTTAATTTGTTTATCAATGGCTCACATGTGCAACACCATAAGGATATTTGTCAGAGGAGTAACGCTGAAGCTAAACTCTTTTGTTTGGCAAGTGGAGCTTGGAAAAATATTTATTGAACTGTAAAAAACAGGGTAAATGAAAGGAAGGTGAAAAGTCTAAATGGAGTGGAAAATAACTTACATTACTGTGCATAAAGTATGAGGAGGATGGGTATCTTTGTCTATTTTTGTTTGTTTCTGTTGAAGGAAATTTGCTCACAAACTGCAGTCTGATCTCTCGATGATTTAGATTCTGGGGGGGACTCAGACAAAACACAAGTGGGCAAAATGAATTTCAAGTGCTGCTTTTTATTGCTGTTTATTTATAAGAAGCTTCCAGTTCAGGCAGATGGATTGCTCTCCTGCTTTTTCACTATTAAAAAACCCCATCAAAGTAAATAAAATACCCTGGCCTTAAAAGCTGGAACTTGTAAATACAGTCTTGGATTTATAAAAACAATCTTGGATGTGTTCAAGCGCGGCTGTTTCTCCTATCCATCGTTCCCATTCAAATGCAGGCAATAGGCTCTGTCAGCATGGTCAGTAGCTATCAGAGCCCTCTGCATTCAGGGAAACAGACAATTTGTTGTGCTTCTGATCCCAACAGGAGCTGCAACCAGCATTGGCATAAACAAGGCAGTGCATAGGAGCCTGCTGCCAGGGTTTGTTTTTTGTCAGTGTTGTTGAATGATAGATATTTCCATCCCTTTCTTCTCCCTGAATTGCTTTCCCTTTGCCTTTTTTTAGCGTGGCATTCTGCATTCTAAGAATGCAGTGTCTGGGTTCAGCGTCCCTGACCATAAAAACAAATAAGCTGAGGGGTGCTGTGTCCTGTGTGGCATTGCCCTGCCAGTGCCTCTGTCCCTGGTTGGGATTTGAGTCACAAGCAGCACACTCAGCTGTGACCACAGCAATGCCTGAGCTGGCGTTCACTGTGGAAAACGAGGGGCAGGGATACCAGTGAGCAGAGCAGAAAACATTCAGGCCAACCTTAGTTCCCCACATTTTGTGCTATGGATTCTCTCTGTAGGGCTCTTCTCCCGCAGAAACTCTTATTTTTCCCTCTCCAGCCAGAGGCACAATTGTGAGGATGTGGCTGTAGAGTTTGGTGGCCCTGCTGGGTCCATCTAAACAGGCAGCTCAAGGTGCAGCTGGAGCCTGGGAGGGCCTGCCCACGCTGGGTGTTATCCTGCCAACAAAACCAGTGAAGGGAAGATGACCCAGCTCTGACCATATGCAGCAATCACAGCACAGAGCTGCTGACTGGCTGGAGCTTGGGTCCAGTGCCCGGGCACAAACCAGAGACCGTATCAGCTACTGATGGTTTATGTTTTGTCTCTCTTCTTCCCTCTGTTTAAGTAATTCTGAGGCCAGGCAGTGGATCCTTGCTCTCTTCCAGGACCTGCCACATCCATAAACTCTGTGCTTACTGGGGTTCACTGAATTTATTTGGTTAAGGTGCCGGGGAGTGAGTGAATATTTCAGAACTGCGAATGACTGTGCTACAAATCAGACCCCCGTGACAACAGCCCTTCCCTTGCTCAGTGCAGCCCTGAGCCTGCTCTTGGGTTGGATGATGACAGCTTTTCCATCCAAGCACTTTTTTACTTCTTCATCTCGCACAGTCATGGGCACAATGAACAGATGGCAGCGTTTTGCATCTGTTTTGCAAGTGGAAGTCCTGAAAATTCTGTAAATGCAGTAGAAGAAGGGCAATCCTTTTCAGTGTGATGACAGCATGGAATCTCACAAGCCTCTGTTACCTCTCCCAGGGCTGCCTGGGCACAGCCACCTCCTGCCCTGCCCTGCTGTGCTGCCGTGGTGACCAACAGGCGCAATCAGGTGCAAGGGGTGTGACCAGCCCGGCTCCTTAGGGACGGTCCCTGCAGCTCAGATGTCACCAGCAGCGTTCTGCTGCCTGCCCAGGTAACCCCCGGTGTCTGCCCCAAGACCTGAGTGCCCTGCACAGGCTCAGCCCCTCCTGGCCACACGGGCAGGCCAAGGGCTGCGTGTGAGCAGGGAATGTGGTGGAGGTGACAGCCTGAGCAGCCAGAGGTGGCACAGCGACCTTTGCTCTGAACGCCTTCAGCGTGTGGGGACAGAACAGATCCAGCAGAGAGGGGAGTTCACTCTCTTTGCTGCCATGGATTGAGTCTCCTGGCACTAACACCCCCAGAGGTCTCTAGAGCTCCCCTGACACTCTCTGCTGGAGCTGAAAGCAGAATCGGCCCCCCTGGAATTTCAGAGGTTTCAATCCAGGCAGAATTCACATACGGATGTGCTCAACAAAAGGGCTAACAGGGGTTGTTCAGCTGGATGTTCTTTCATGGCAGATATCAAAATAATAATTTTTTTTGGGCCAGATGCTTGTTATACATGACATCAAACTCCCTGAATCCATGTTCATGGGAGAGTCCAGCTATAAGGAACAATCTGTTCCTTTGGGATCTCCACAGAGCTGCAGTGGAGGAGCCCCAGCCCTGCTGGCTCGGCTGGTCCAGGCTCCCTGAGCTGCAGCTGAGTGAGGTGGATTCTGCAGTTCTGCCAGCAAAATGGTGTGGAACCTGTTCCTGTGCTTATCCTGGGATTTACTTCCCACAAGACAGTATAGTGTACACTAGCTGACTTATCTGTGAACCATGGAAACATTTTGAAAAGGTAAAGCAGACAGTACACTGAAGAATCATTTGTCACCAGTAATTGCAGGCAGTCAGAAAGAGCAGGGAGAGTATATGAATCATGACGTAAAAACAGTGAAGGGCAGGCATTTAGTCTGGTCTGTGGCTATAAGTGCAGTGACACAGGTTAGTCCTGGCATGATATACAAATGTTATGTGCAGAGGGACAAGTACAATGAATAAAGAATCCCCGTTTTCTCATTATCTCATGCAGCAGAGAGGTTTTTTACTTCACACATAACTCATAACTTTTAGTAGGCAGGAGATGGCTACATTGAATTAGTGGGAACATTTTGTTTCCTGAATTTAAATATTCTCCCTGTGACAATTTATTTCTGGTGTAAAACCCTGCTAGGATGCAGAGAGACAGGGAAATTAGCCCGAGCAGCCATTTCAGCTGCCCAGAGCTGGGGCTGGGCACACAGACCCACCACAACCAGAGTCTGGCAACTTGACTGTGGCAATCCTGACAGACCCACAGGGAAAATATTGATCAGGTTTGGCAATTTCCTGGGCTGTAAACAGGGGAAGAGCTCTAAATAAGGAGCATTAGGAAAAAAATAGTGTAAAGATTTAGAAACAAACAAGACAACACTTTTTTTTTTTTACACTTCAGCTTCACAAATGGGTGTTTCCGTTCTGAAATATTAAAAATAACAAAATCCATGCAACTTAGATAAGGAGAGAGGTGTATTTGGATCTAGAGGGAAACCTATCATTGGAAAAGGAACAGCTGAGTGAGTAATCGTGTACAACGCTATTGCTTATGAATTTGTTATAAAGGCAGACAGCACTGGGAACTTCTTAGGTCTGCTTCAGGAATTTATTATTTATGGGCAAACACATGCATGATACATAATAACTTTTAGTCATTCTGTAATTCTCTCCACTCAGACATCTCAAAATGATCTGTAAATGCAGGTGGAGTTATCAGCTCCATTGCAGAGGCTGCCCAGCAGTTGTCCACAAGGAGCAGCTGGGTGGAGGTGCAAATGTAGGACCTCAGAGTTTCAGTGCAGAACTGGACAAAACATCTGGGAGTGGCGGATAAATTGGTTTCTCTCACTCCAATTTTGCATCAAGGTAACCCATGGAGCTGGCTCTTCTGGTTCACAGTCCAATCTGGATTTAGTCAGAGCAGTTGAAAAGGTTATCACCATTATTCCTCCCCCATAAAAATGTGACAGGCCATTTTCAGCCTAAAATATTTGCATAATCATGTGAATAACAAAAAATACTTTAAAGTACCCACAACCTATCAAAAATAAATAGTATTGGGTAGTGGAATAAAAAATAAATGGCTGAGCTCAATCATGGAGCAGTCCATCAGCTTTCCCCTTCTTGCTGACAGCCTCTTGTCCTGTGATTCCTGTAAATGAGCAGCCCATGCCGAAAGTTCTCATTTTCAAGTAAAAATGGGAGGGGAAAAAAGTTCCCAGAAAGTTGAAATATCCTAGTTTGACATTTTCAGAGCAAAAAGTGGAAATTTCAAATGTTGAAATTACTTTTCATTTCAAATATTCAAATTCTGTATTATATTTGAATGTTGTTAAGAGATAAAAAGGTCAAATTCTAAAAGGCCACGTTAGAATTATTGTTTCAATTTTGCACTGAAACTATTTCCCATGTTGTACAAATTTTCCTTCATTGAAAATTTCAGGTTTCATTTCTGATCGTAACAAAGACAAATGTTCAAACTTCAAAATCCTCTGCTCAGCTCTTCTCTCTCTTTCCTCAGAATGGCTCTCAGCCTGAGTTGTGAGAAGTCCAGTGGAATCAGCCAGGAATTTTTAGGAACCAAAAAATGTTCTTAAACCAAGCCATGAATTAACTTTTGTGGAATTCACAAACAGAAGTGACCAATTAGAACTTTTTGTTGATGGATAAAATAATAAATGCATCCTAAGGTTCATCAAGCCAGACAGAAGAAAACCCGAACAGTCCCCATTTTTCCTCAAGTTTTTTCTGCATAAAGAAAAAGAAAAAAAAAAATTAGGAGTCAAGGATCTTTATAGATGTATTTGTGTATGTTTATTTTCTAAAGTGCTTTATTCTAATTATCAGGCTTCTATTTCCAGTCTTGAGATTACAGACATCAGTTCCTACCTGGGGCTGGGTCCTTCCTCCTTTCAATTTTGTCTTGAGTTGGCTGTCATCTCTCCTGTCCTCTCTCATGAAATGTGGATTTTCCTGGTACTGATCTTTGCTGTAATTGGGTAATTGGTTATTTCTGCCTTGGCTTTTTGTGGTGGGGCAAACCTGCACAAGATGCCCCAACTCTGAATTTCAGTGGAACTGAAATCTTGCTGTCACCTGGGGCTGCATTCAGCACAAAATTCTGTAATCCATTTGGTTTTTTCCCTTCTCCTCCAGTGCACAACTGGACAAAACATCTGTGAGTGGGGGATGAATTGATTTCTCTCACTTGAGTGTTGCATCTCCTCCATGCCATGGATCTCCTTTGTTAAGCAGTTGCAGTAGCTGCCTTTGAAGTGAAGGATCCAGCTCCAAATCTTACAGCTTTACAAGGGAAAAGAGATTTGGAACGTCAGGTCTTTTTCAGCCTTAACAATAACATCTCTGCCAGCAACTCTATAACAAGGACTGTTATACTCCCACTCCTACTTAGTGGCAGAAATTGGGCTGGTTTATGTTCCTGCTCAGGCATTTCCATTCATCTCTGCCTTGCTTTTAATGGCCCAATCTGTACGGCTCTCGTTAGGCAGTGTTTACGTTCATGGTCCATTTGGGTGGAACGATTTCTCACCTGAGAGCTGCACAGCCACTCTTCTGCTTGGGGTTTGTGCACTGAGTGCATTTTATTCTAAATCTGGCTGTGGGTGGCCTCGTGTTTGAAGATATTGGTGGATCTAAGAGCTGAGTGCTGCTGGCACAGAGGGAAGGGTGGAGGCAGGTCCTGTAGCTCAGCACTGTGCTGCTGATGCCTTAGGATTTCAGCTTTTGTATTTTCACATATTTGTAATCTTGCAATTCTTTAGTGTGAAACTCTAAACTCCATACACAGCATGAGCTGCTGCCTTCACATTTTGGTCAGACACAAAAATCCCTCTCCAGGACTGGCAAGGACACCTTACTGGCTCAGGCCCTGATGATGTAAACAAAAGTGAGTTGAGGAGGAGCAAACTTGGGGAAAATTATTTCATTACCTGAAGCTGTATTTGGGTATTAACCCCTATGCAAATGGACCAAACTTAAAGTGAAAACCTGTGACCCATTGTCCATTTTGTGCATAGCCCCTGGGGGGCTTCATCTGCCCGAAATGTAACTGAAAGCCCTTCAATAAATAAAATTGCTTTTTATGCTCTTCATTTTATATGGCCTCTGTTTTTACGTGGCCAATAAAGGCACAACACAGCAAATACCCTGATGTCAGGGTGTCACACAGGCTGGTTGGTGTTTGTCCTGCTCAGACACTGCTGCCTCTGCATTTATCCCAACCCAAACATGTTGGGATTCCCTGTGCCAGGCTGTTCTTGAAGTAGAGGGAAAGCTCATGTCCTGTACTGCACTGTCAGATATTATGAAGAGGGAATATTAGAGACAACAAAGTATTTGTGGTTCTAAAACTGGGAGGGTTGCTGTGCTGCAGCAAGGGAAATTTGGAAGGTTTTAGCCTGTTTTGAAAATTATTTATACATGACAAATAATGACATTTATAAACTGTTGGAGAAGGCCCTAAAATAAAGAGAATGGAGGTCAAAAATATGAAGACTAGCCTGGAAAGAAATCAGGGGGAAGATATGAATAGCAACCCCCTCCCTGAAATGTAGAGGAACAATACAAGACAGCCAAGAACATTCCCATTGGTGGATTGTTTTTTGTTCTGACCCTTCTCAGAATGGTTCATTTAGTTCTGCTGCTTCACAAAACTCTGTTGTCACACAGCAAAACAGGCAAAGGTCTCTAGAGCAAAACCTGCCAGCTCAAGGTGAAGCTCAGCCTTCAGAGGGGCTCCTCTGGCTCACCAAGATTCCTCAGCTTTGTATGGACCAGAACAGGCTCAAGAAGAGCATCAAGGGATGCACAAGAAGATGACACTCCATAAACAGAATTTGGGCTGTTAGGTTGGGAGTTTTTAAATCTAAGCCTTCTGCTTGAGAACCCCCTAAATCCAGCCAACACTTGGTTTTGGCAGAATCACTTTTCAGGAGGGAATTACCAAAGTTTCATTGAAATCTAGACATTAACAGTTATTTAGCATAATCATATTTTATATATATGTATATATTTAAATTTAAACAAAAGCATTTCAGATAGAACTGACTGTGATTGGAGAAGGGATGTTGCTGGCTCAGGGTATTCAGTACCTTCCTTTCAGTAGCTCTCCTGCCATGATGTCCTGTAGAAATGCAAATAAACACTGTACAGGTGGCATGTGAGAGCTTGGAGTGTGAAAACAACGTCTTGAAAACCTGGGGGACTGCCTTTTGCTTCTGTTTTAGACAGCCCTGGCACCTTGGCTGCAACTGGATGATTACTTTCACTCTTGCTGCATTCTCGTTGAGGTCTCTGTGAAATACATTTTTCACTCTCCCTTCGGAATAGCTGACACTATTGTGGTATCACAGTGTGCTGCTAAATAGCTGATTCCTCCTCTCTGTGTGTGGCTGGATTTCTCAGGAATCCCAAATAAATCTTCAAATAGAGAATGCTGCCTAATGTCAAATTATCATTAGGAATACAGATCTGGAGAGTCCACTAACAAGAGCGTAAAACACCAAAAATTATACCTGAGACCCTTTAAAGTGTAAAACAAATCCTTTCACAAAGGGAAATCACTCTCTGGCACATGAACTGGCAGTGGACAAAGAACCATATCCCACAGCATTTTGTTGTGGATCCTATTTCCTCTGAGATCTGAGTGTGCTCTAAATGGCAGCTTTCTGGAGTTTTCAAGACCTATAACAATTTCTTCTCCCACTTTATTTTAACCACTCCAGTAAATCATGGGCTGTTGTGACTGGGAGTGTTACAGCTGTGGGGTTTGTAAGCCCAGCAAAACTTTCTTCTCTGCTGTTTAGCACAGATGGAAGCAGAAGCAATCCAGAGCATGTCAAGAATCCCTCTCTCTCTTGCATGGATAAATTTAATAAGGCAAACTTGTTGAGGGAAGGCACTCAACTGATTCCAGAAACAATTAGGAATTACAGCAAACAAATAAGCCTTGGTGATTTGAGTTACTTGGGTGATCCACCTGATTCATCTGCTAAAACAACATTTCCCTTAGTTATAGACTTGTTATTATCTCACTGAATTGGAGCAAGAGCTTGCAGAAAATAACTTCTTATTCATTTTAAGCATTACCATAGATGCTCAGAACTCCAGCAGGACTGTTAGGAGATGTGGGCCAGGGTTGTAAAAATCGACAGAGAATTTGGATGCCCAGATGCAGAATTCCAAAGAAGACCCTAATTTTTACCACAAAGTGCCAAGTTCTCTTTTTCTGAAAAGTAAATTTTAGTGGTGCACGGGATAGTGCGAATTGGCTGTTAGCCAAACTGGCTACTACTTTTTATTCTTCTCCAAAATAAGTTTCCCAAGCTCTTTATGGGTTACTGCTGCATGCATACTGCTTCATGCTGATCAATGCATGAAGTATAAAAGTGAATTTGGAATAATTTTTGCTTTGTGATCACAGAAGTCACCCTGGCTGTATGTTTTGTTATTAGATTGTACCTGCAGTTTTAGAAGAGATAATATGGTGGATTTATGTAGCTAATTTTTATTATAACTTAATTTTTGTTAAATATATATTGTATTAATATATATACAAGACAAAGGAAGGGCAAATGAAAATCCTGTTGGCTGCCCAACAGAGTTCTGCTGCCAACACTGTGAGTATTGCTGGAGAAACCAGAGACCTAAAATGATGTTATACAGCCATAACTCAACTTTAATCTACTTTAAATGAACAAGCCACTTGATTTCATATTACAGGAAAATAACCCCCAACCCTAAAGTCAAAGGATATTGCAGTGAGAGGGCTCGGCAGAAAAATAGGAGATAATGATTTTAATTATGTTATCTCTAAGTGCTGTACTGTAATAGAAAATGGAGATAAATTAGAGTTGTTTGATGCAAACTTAATTCTGGTATTCCTGAATGGGAGTGTTGGAGTTGATAATTTTAAAGGTGATTTTATCTGTGTGATTTCCTGGGCTGTTAAATAAAGTGGGTCTGACTAGAAAAATCTTGTAAGAAACATCATATAGCTCAAACTTGTTTGTCTGAAGAGCTGGAACCTTTGGGTTCACCACAGTGGCTTGGAATTTGAGTTCATGGACATGAACCACATTTTGCCATTGCATTTCACAGACTCTTCCTGCAAGCAGAGGAATTGTGACATTCATGAAACACGGATTCCCTCATGTTTCAAACTATGGTCAGACTTTTCCCCAGTTTTCTCATTCCAATCCTGACTACTTCTCTACTTTAGGTTTTCTTCTTGGCTCAGTCTCTCCCAAACATTTCTTGCTTCTTTTCCACTCCTCCCTCCTTCCCTGCTCTGCTTTCTCCCAGCTCTTTGTCCTTACGTGGAAATTTCCTCTAATTCAATCTCAGTTTCTCTCTAAACCTCATCATCTCAGCGAATAAAGCTCCTCATCATTTATCAGTCACCCCCTAATTTCCCACCTGTTCGTTTCCTCCAGCCCTGCATTCCCTGGGCCACTCCTTTCTGCGAGCTCCTCCCAGACTTTCCCCATCTCTCTGTGTCCTGGTCTGCGCAGCTCGATGGTGCCTCTCTCTGCCAGCCACACCTTTTGCCTCCTGGGTGTATTTCTGCTTTTGCTGCCCGAGTGCTGGGGAGGAAATAGCTGATGGTAGTGGAAGGAGAGAGTGAAACTTTTGGAACTGACTTCATGAAACTGGATTTCAGCTCTGCAGAGTGTCTTTTTATTTCTATGTTTTAGTGTTGGCCTGGCATCAAACATTTAATGTTTCTGAACTCTAAACACAGTTCAGGAGAGAGTAAAAACGCGACCGTGTGAATTGCTGGTGGGGAGAGAAGGCTGGGAGGGAGGAGATGCCGCCCCCGGGCCGGAGCTGTGATCTGGGCGCTAACCAGGAGGTGGGGATATTCCATGGGAGGATGGAGAGGATGGAGCAGGGAATCCGCGCAGGGACCCTGCCCGGCGCTGCTGCTGCTGCCGGGCTTCATCGGGGAGCCGGGGAGGGGGAAAAACAGAGGGGACAGTGGTCAGCAAGGCGAGAACATCCCCGGCCTGATCACACCTTTATTTATTTTTTTTTTAAATCCCCCCCCCCCCCCCCCCCCCCACTTTCTGGGTTAAAATTTGGGATTGCCGGGCAATGGATAATTAAGTCATTTTGTAGCTTTGCAAAAGTGTCTGTAAAAAAAGGACGCTGAAGTCTATAGGAGTCGGCAATGCCACCAGGACCAGGATTTCTCAAAGCTCGAGGACTTCTGTTGCCATTGCAATGCCTGCAGTGGTGCTGAGCCTTTCTGGGGAGCCACATCCATAGCTGTGAGTTCAACCAGTGCACTGGATTCCCTTTTTCCAGCTGCAAGGCTCCAGAAGGATTTTTAAAATGCAGACGAAGCCAGAAAGGGATTCTCACCTGGATCTGTAGTGACTGGGGAAGGAGTAATAGGTATGAATTGGAAAAGAGGAAATTTAGATTAGATACTAAAAGGACATTTTTTACCATGAGAGTGGACCAGGTTGCCCTGTGGAGGCCTCATCCCTGGCACTGTTCAAAGCCAGGCTGGATAAAGCCTTGAGCAACCTGGGAGGTGTCCCCAGTCATGGCATGGACATTGGGTCTAGATGCTATTTAAAATCCATCCCA
>JAHLSL010000008.1:1968055-2001002 GCA_025920805.1 Petroica traversi
GGAGGGCCTGGGTGTGCTGGGGGAGCAGGGCTGGGTGTACTGGGGGGTGGAGGTTCCATCCTGCTCAGGTGGGGGTTCCATCCTGCTCAGGTGGGGGTTCCATCCTGCTCAGGTGGAGGTTCCATCCTGCTCAGGTGGGGGTTCCATTCTGCCTTGGTGGAGGTTCCATCCTGCCCCTGTGCAGGTTCCATCCTGCCCTGGAGCAATGATGAAATATGCAGGAGGTGCTGCCGTGCCCAGGGATGTGCTCCATGGAGACAGAATGATGGGAACCCTTCCCACAGCAACCACAATGCCAAGTACCCCCTTGCTCCTTGGGCTTCTTTGCCAACCAGATCCTTTAAAGCCAAATAGAACCCAATTCCAAAGCAGATCACCCCCAGTAACAACTCAGAGAACACGTGGGATGAAAAAATAATGTAGCTAAAAAGTCATAAAAATGAAGCCTATTTGATTAGATTCAAACCAGTGGTATCAACTGATTTTGCTCATTTAACCTGTCTCCTGATCGCAGTACAGCCATCATTTAGCTGCAGGGTGGATGTGTTCATACTGAACTATTAATCTGTTTCAAAATGCCATAACATTTCCATGAAGAACTTCCTAATTTTTTTTTCAGAAATTAAATGTCTGTTTAAAGTTCATTCCCTCCTGCTGCAACTAATTGAAATGAGATTTGGTTTATCTTTATGACATGAAAATGAGATTGAGTTTCATAATAATAACAATAATGATAACTCTATAGATTTTAGGACTAGCAGTTAATAATTATAGTAATATGTGGAGATTAGAAAAGAGTAATGCAGCATAAACAGTCCATTGTTAGTTGTTGAGATATGGGATTAGGTATCGGTTCAGACCATTTTTCTGATTTTGTATCTGTTTTCAGTTCTCATTGAATTTCAGACAAGTGCATTAATTAATTTCACCCTAGTATCTGGTAGTTTAAGTAACCTTTTGTGAACTAGTGCTCAATCTAAGCCATTCTAAACATGGATTTTAAACAGGCAAAATTCTTGAAAAGCAAAAAACTTCAGAATACGAACATTAATCAGCCATCTGTCACCTCCCTCTCCTGGGGGTGTGTGATCAGGAATTGGCCTTGTGGGTGACTGGAGCAGTCTGAAGGTGGACCTGAATTCCCTCATTCCCAGCTGGGGTCTGGAAGGGACAGAAAGGGCCCGTGCCTTGCTCAGACTCTGCCCGGGGGTTTTCATACCAGGGCAGGAATCCTGGGGATACTTCCCAGTTCTGCTTCAGGAAGGGTTTGCAATCCTAAATCTCTCCATGCGTGCACTGGTGGAACAAGCTCCTTTTAGAATCACAGTGATGGTGTTGTGCCAAAATCCACTGCTGGAGAAGAGCAGATTGTTCTGGAAATGTCATTTTATATTTATATGTGGATGTGCTAACTATGTCTGTGGGTGTATGTATCTATGTACATATCTAAATATAAAATACATAAATGTATTTAAGTGATCACTCAAAGTCATGTTTGTCATCCTTTGAACAATCCTAGAAATTGTTTATCATTTTGGTTATTTCACAGCTATTGCTGCTTGTTACAAGGATAATCATTTGAAGAAGAAAAGCAGCAATATAGCCCTGCAAAATTAAAGGGTATATTTCAGAGAGAGCTACACGTTCATTTTCCCATGGCAGTTCTCCTTCTTATTTTCTTTTTTTGGGGCGGTTTTTTTTTTGGTTTTCTTTTTTTTTTTTTTGGTTGTTTGTGGTTTTTTTGTTTGTTTGTTTTACCTGCTTTTGTTGTTTTTATTCAGTCAAATTTCAAGTCATATGCGGACAACCTGTTTATGTGGAAAAACATAACCTCCTTGAATCATATTGCCTTTATCCATGAAGAGATTTACCTTTTATTATAAATAATCCAGTGATTGCAAAGGGCTTTTTGGGAAGTCAGGCAGTGTTTAATGCCAGTCCACAAAAATCGGGTTTGTAGTGCTTTGAATTGTAACACCTTCTTTCTTGTTATAGGAATCAAAGAAAACCAAAGAGCCAGCAAGCACAACCCCTGGGTTTGTGTTTTAAGTGATTTATATTGTCTGTAAAAGACAAGGGAGAGAATCTGGCCAGTAAGTTTGTGACTCCTGACACTTCAGAAAGTTCAGATTTCTCAACCAGAACAGGAGATTGAAAAAATAATCTCGTAGCCCTCGAACCTCAGTAGGTACAGTGATGTTAAACTCTCGCAGAACACTTAGATTTAGGAAATAGGGTCTCCAAGGGGGGAACTCAGCTGAACACTTTTGGGTGGGAATGGAAGGAATTAGTTGACACAAAGGACAATTGTCTGTGATGGCTCTTTCGGATGGTCATGTTTTATTGTGTAAATGCATGTTTGTCAGCTTTTTTAAAATGCAGATTAAACACCTAGCACCGCATTTGGGCTTGGGGAAGGAAACACCTCATTGACTCAACAAACCACTGCCCCTTCTTTGGAGCTGCTGAGTTCCTTTGTGCCAGTCCGTGTTTGGGCAGTATTTAATGTGTGTATTGCATAACCGAGTAGGCAGTGGTGGAGAAGCAGGACAAACAGCATTTGGGCAGTGAGGATATAGACCCAAAGATCGGCCCGATTGTTGTGCTTTGGGTTTTAGGGTGGGAATGAACGCCTTTGAGCTGGAAACCAATCCATTATTTAATAGGAAGTGCTGCCTTCCAAACTGTGGGTTAGTTAAATTTTGTTCTGTGCAAGTTCACTGGCTTTAGTGAGACCGAGTAGCTTCAGCAGAATCAAGTTTTGCTTGAGAGAGTCTTTTACACATCCTGTTCTGCCTCCAGAGCTGCAATCTATCTGCTCTGGCTTTTCCTGCTGACTCATGGCAGGTTCAGTGAAGAAAAACTGTCTCTGTTTCTTCATTACCCCAGTGATTACCTTAGAGCATGGACAGGTTGGCTCCAATCACCTCTCAGGGTGGTGCAAATTAGAAATGACTCCACTGGAGGGATTGGATGGAGAGACACTTCACACCTGGATCAGTGAGGGAAAAACCAGTAATGCCATTTGCTAAATCACAGAATCGCAGAATGGTTTGGGTTGGAAGGCACCATGAAGTTCCATTCCCTGCCACGGGCAGGGACACCTTCCACAACCCCAGGCTGCTCCAAGTCCTGTCCAAACTGGCCTGGAGCACTTCCAGGGGTGGGGAGCCTCAGCTTCTCTGGGCAATTATTGTCTCCCGAAGGACAGAAATTAGCTATAAGGAGTTAAAAAAGGTTTTTAATAAGGAAATAGATAATTTGTCTTTTACAACTTAGTTATGAAATAATGAAGATGATTTCAGCAGTTTGTAGGCTGAAGAATCAGGTCCAAATATTCCTCTTAAACCCCCCAGTTTAGGGGAATCAGCAGTGCAGTGCCTTCTTCACATCATTCCTCAGCTTCTGTCAGCACTCTGGAACACCCTCTTTCCAAGAATCGTGCTCCGTACTTTTCTGAATGCTTAAAAAGATTTTTCTCTCTCTTTAAACATTTCACTCCCATCATCCCAGGAAGTTTTGAAGAAGATGAGATTAAAATACTCATGGAAACCTTCAGATGGCCAGGCTGGTTTGTGTGGCAGCACATGGGGGCTCCTCCATCCCCTCCAGCCCCCCTTGCACTTGGGGCTCTCACATGAAGGGAGCACAATCAATAGGCCACAAGGGCAGCCCCAGAATAAATTTCCAAAGACATGTTCTTGGCTGTCTTCACAATAGGAGATATAATGACAGTGCTGACATGGAGTGGCACTGAAAGACTTCTGTAATAGGGCTGGTCAATTTTTTTCTGTGTTTAAAGGAAAATGAGGTTTTCCACTATGAATATTTTTTGTGACAGGTGCCCACTTTCCTCTAAGCATGACAGTGTCTTGTTAAAACACAACACTTCCAAAGTGATGTATTTAATTTGAAAAGGAATGTTTTTCATTTTTTGTTACCTGACAAGAAGAAGGAATTTTGCCAGGAGAAGACACTGATGTAGATAGGAGAAAAAAAAAGACATAATTTTCTTACTAAACAAATTACTGTTTTCTGTTTCACTCTGCCTTATACCTACACCTGTAGGGACCCACTTAGATCCTGGGCATCAGTGATAACAATTTAAAAGTGTTGGCACTTTTAGGGAAGCTGTGTGTAAAAATGAGTATCATGAAGCATAGCTCAACTTAGTGTCTTCTGTGAATTTACTGAGACTCTACTCAATCCCCTCATTGATAAAGATATTAAACAGGACTGAAGGTCTGTATTAAGTGGTTTTGGTACCTCCTGAAGAGAGAAAGTTTGTTAGATATGAGCAAAATAAAGTGTTTAGAATCATTAGTAAGTGATGCACAGATTTGATATTTACAAAAAGATTTGTTGAAATGTACAGGACTCAAACTATGTGGTACAGCTTTCAAATAATATTGAAACAGAGAAAATGTTAATCTTTGTTATCCGAGGAGCCCGGCCTGGCCCTGTAACATGGCTCCTTGTTTTAATATATTAAGACATGTTAAAACTGTAGGAGCTTGCACAAAGAAAGAAATCTCTTTGGTGGCATTGCAAATAGGCACCCATTAAACCAGTACTTTTGGCACATATTTAATAAGTCTTTGATCAACATGCCCTGGAACCACTTAGAATTTCCTAAAGGACAAAAATCTCATTATACTATTAATTTTTTAGTGCTGAGGCCCTCATATTCACTGAGATAAACATATTGTATTCTTTTAACACACAGCTGAATTACCGTAAATGTTTTTAAAGGATGACACCCCAGATAATTCATTGGTTTTTAATTTCTCTTGTGATGTTTCCCAGAAAAGGAGGCCTTTGTTTTTCCTGGTGAGCCGAGTGCAGGCAGGAGAATTCTTTGATTTAGTGGCAGTACCTCAGGAGGCAGCGCCAGCTAAACGCGCAAGGTGGCCCTTGGGGCTGAATACAGCACTTATCCCTACCCAGCAAACCATGTCCTGACGGCAGGCCCTGCTCAGTGACTGACAGGGAGCAGCTTTTGATGTGGCAGCCCAAGGTGGGGCTCCCTGGGCAGCGCTGCCCTCCCGGCGTGGGGCGGTGTCCGGAGGAGCCGACCCCGCGCGATGGCAGCAGCCACTTCAAACATGGCCTCATGAATAGGGGCTCGTTTGACCCCTGACCGCCAGCGGCCTCGGAATTGGCAGACGGAGAATCAGAGTAATTTGTATCATTTCAATTAGTTACTAGCTGCATAACAGGGAGGTCATGACTTTTTTGGGATGATTATTGCCCATGGCAACCAAACTTCAATGTACCATCAGTTTCCAAATACTTTCACTTAATAAATGTAAGTTCATAAACAAGGCCCGATTGTTGGGGACACAACAAAGCCAATTATCTGCGCTGCTGCCGAGGGAGCGGAAGATGACATAACTTTGTCGGCAAAATCCTTTTTATTAGCAACAAGAGAAAAAAGTCCCTGATAAATGGCTTTAATAATGTTGGCTGAATGAACAGTATTGATCTTTGACTATGTAAAATGGCGAGGAAAGGCAAGTTTATATAAGAGCACTGTTGTTGTACTACTGAGAGCAGGCCGGTTTTGTTTCACAGTTTGTTCTATGCACCAAAATTCTGAAATTCTAAAATCAATGTTGCCATTGTTGGGCCAAAACAGCACACCCTTACCACAGACAATGCAAAGAATTTCAAAATATAGATAGCTCCCTGATACATACAGATCGGATTGTAAGAAACATTGGGTTGTTTTTCCTTTCTGAAGAAAGGGCAGCTTGTTCCAGGGTGCAGACAATGGTGTGTCTACATGCCTGTGAAACTTCATGAACCCAGTGCAATAATTCAAGCCTTTGATTTGAAAAATGTTTTGTATGTCTTCCTCCACATCTGCAAATACCTCCACTTTCCCTTGATGCCAGCCAAGAGTTGTTAGCAGGCGAATGTTTTCCACTTGAGGAAGGAAAAAAAAAAAGTTAGGCACGTACATAAGTTTTGCTATTTGGCTTTTGTTTTTTGAATTAAAATAAAGGTTTCCTTCTTTCATGTCACAATCTATTAGCCACTGGGATACCTGGTATCACAGTTCTTTCCCCTTCACCCCTGCATTTGTAGCAGATTTGACGGTGTGTGGAAACCAACACAGGCACTGCGCTGTGACTGCGTCACCTGCAATCAGCCAGAGATGCTGCTGAGATTAATCATGACAGTAGGCAATATTTCCAACATTATTAGAAGAGAAACCTAATATTTTGGGACATCAGGGATCTCTGAGCTGTTGTCCATCAAACTGAGAACCTTCATTTTCTACTCCTTGGATGGGTAACCTTAAGTTTTAACCATTTCACAGACAGGTTCACACACACAAACACAGGCACACTCCACACTGTGCCACATGCAGGGAGTAAATCCTGAGCACTCTTTGGAGCTGCTCTCAGACACTTGCACTGACAGTGGTCAGACCAAGCCTCTTTCTCCTCTGTAAGTTGTGGTGAGCCTCTGTTCACTGGCTTAACTCACCTTTTGGGTCATTTGTTTGTAAATCTGTGGGCATTTGTAAGACAGAAATCAAGGTGCTGGTGTTTGGCAAATATCTGTCCTTTCCACTGCGTGGCTGCAAAGGGAAATTGATTCACCCTGCTGATGGGCTCTTAAATGCAATTGTAATGAACCATATTTGAAGAATGCTTAAAGTTTGGGGCTTTTGGTTGTACAGAGAACCCACTCCAATGTTTAATGACTCTGGATGAGCTGTTTGGACTGCATCATTTTGAAGGATAGAGTTAATGCAGCTTTTGTCTGAGACTAAACTAGCGCGATATCCACGTTAATGGGCTGGGAATTTCCATCACAGTTTTACTTTTTTCTTGCAGCTGTTGGTTGTAGGTCAGTGACATAAATTTTATTTAAGGCTTCATCCTGCAAAACTTTATTATGGATGGTAGAGATTACTGTCAGTGATACTGGGCACAACAGTAAGTGCAACCTTTCATGATAAGGGCTTGCAGGGTCAAGCTGTGCTCTATTTGCAGGAGTAAGCAGTGCCTCAGGTTAAAATATAAGGGGGATCTGGCTCCTACACTTTAGGAAAATCTCTAAGACCATGCACAACATTAAGCATATTTAGCTCCTCATGAATGCAGTGGGAGTTGAAGGCACTCAGCACCTTCTGGGATTTGGCCCAGAATAATTGTTTTCGAATGGGACTGCAATATTTGATTTTAGTTTTGAAACAACTGCAGTCCTCAGTCAGAAGGGAAGGCTGACATTGTTATGAAAAAAAAAAAATCAGATATTTTGTCCTCCCTCAGCAGAGAGCTTGAACAATTGCCCTTTGATTTAGAAAGAAAGCTCAGAGCACAAGTGAGCTGGACACTGCAGATCTGAGATGGATTTGCATGTTTATTTTCAAGCTGTGCTTGAGAAGCTGGTGGGAAAGAATCTCTGTTAAAATCACCACCACACCTTCGACAAAGCTGCTCTGCAGAATGGTTTGGGAGCTCCTCTTTACACCTCACTGCATTGCTCTGAGCTCCCACACAAAGGTGAAGGTGCTCTGGAATGAACCTGCACATCCTGTGAAGCTGTAACCAGCAAATTTCTTCTCTTCTCGTTTGAAACATCAACGAGAAGAGAAGAAACTGCTCAGCTCAGTTCCTCTGGGTCTCAGTGACCCCCAGCCCCATTTGTAGCCCCTGAAGCAACTCAGGCTTCCAAATTTGGCCCATTTTGGAGCTCATCACCCTGCAAGAACTGCATGTACATATCCAGAGACAATGCACCTCATCTGGCATGGAGCCCTCCGTATTCTCCCAGAGTTCCCACACTCTGGAAGTCATCAGCAAATTCCATAAAGTGAAATGAGTGGTGAGACAGCAAATAAAATCCATTTTCTTGTGTTCCACAATACCTTCTGAGGAAACCAACAACTCCTTCCCATACCCTTTCCCCCCCTCCCCTCCATGATGCATTTCTGAATATTTCTAGAACCTTTTCATACTCCTTTGGCAGCTGATCCTATCCCACCTTATCCATCATCATTGCTGCCTTGAGAGCTGATTCATTTATCTCATTGCTTCAGAGCTGTCACCCAGAGCTTTGGATACATGGACCCAATTTCTTGGATTTGGTCTTTCATGTGGCCTCTTCCCTGCTGGCATCCACTCAATCATCCCCTGTGCCAGCTGATCTCCTGAGCTCCTCATATGTCATACACTTCTCAACCACCTGGTGGTTGCACACAGGATCTACTTTTAGATCTCTCTTTCTCCCCACATTCCTTGTTTACTGCCATATCATGCAGGATTCTCCTTTTTGTGTCTCTGCAAGATTGTTTTTTCTCAATTACAGGCAGCAAATGATGGGTTTGTATCCATTCTTCTTTATGTTAAGAAGGGTTTTCTCCTCTGGAAAATAATCTTATGCTTGCGAAATCCAGTTTTATTCTATTCCTCCTTTTCCTTATTTCTTGCTGTCTTGGCCCTAAATAAATAACTTACATTTAAAAATAATGTAATTATTTACATTCTCTGTTGCCCACCATTCCCACAGGATCTGCTTTCTTGGAATCCCCCTTGTTTTTCACTGCCCACAGACTCTGACTTTGTCAGATGAGACTCTGCCATTCCAAGTTCTTTTCACCTGCTCTCCTTTCCACCAGCTCCAATTAATATTCCTTGCTGCAGGAAGCATCTTCTGCATATTCCAGCACCTTTTGCTCTCTGAACATAATTCTTATCTAACTCTTGATATGATAAGTCATACTGGCCAGAGTTAACCTTATTACTAGAGATGTACTGAGCAATCTTGCAGTCACGAGATACCAGGGATATTTCAGTAATGGGAAATCTGCTTCCCATACAAGATTGATTTTAGTGATGACCTTTAGCTGGAATGATACCTGTAAATTCTTATCTGCATTAATTTCTTGTTTTCTCTTGTCACATGCTGGCAGTGTGTGTGTATCTTGCAGATATGAAGTATTAAGAGCCAGCCCTGTACCAGACTGTCTGTGAGGACCTGGAGTTATTGCAATATTCTCAACTTTACTGGAGTGAGGGATCTGGGCTCCAGCGCTGCCCCTAGGACATGGTGCTTAAAAAAAATGTAAATCTTGATACTGAATTTTCTGTTATTTACAGACTGAGAATTATTTCAGAGCATCTTCATGCTTTCTTAATGTGACTTAGTAAGAATACATGGCCACTGTATTCATAAAATCATATTTTGAAGAAACAAGGTTAAATTGTAAGATTAGAATATAGGGTTTAATTTTCTAACAGCATCTTTTCTTCCAACGTGCTTTTTGAGGCATCTCAGTCACACAGGGTGGTTGGGATTCTGCTTTTCTACTTCTGCTAGACTTTGTTGTCATTGCTGATAAGCCTGAGTTCATTAAACTGTAAAAATGATCCATGAATTGGGGTTGAATATTGCCCTCAAAGATGGATTACAGCTCTCACAGTAAGGTATGCCTGTTAGAGAAATCAGTGGGGAGGTGCTGTGGCCATTGTTATGCAAGGGGATGGTCCCCTTTGACCCTAAAATATGTGTGTGCGTAGAGATGAGAGGACCCTTACTGTGTCTTACAGAATCTTTCCACCATTAATTAATTTTGGAGACCTTATGTGGCAATCAGCTCCCTGGTGCTCCTTTCTGTGCGCTGTGGACAATATTTGTATGATGCTCACTTAAACAAATTAACAATTCCAACTTCTGCTCCCTTACAGATGATCAACACTTGAGTGTCTTGTATAACTGGGAGATAAATGGCATTAAAGATAATTTAATCAAGACACCCCATTTCCCTATTGCTGAAATGATTGCAAAGGAATCTCCCCATTCCATAAGATGATCATCTATGAAGAAATCTGTCCCTTCCATCCTTTAAACTTTTAGGGTCAGGGACTGTTTTTTGTAAAGCATCTGATAGCCTTCTCTTATATTATGGAAAAAAGTGCTCACAAAATAGACCTAATTAATAGTGTGGAAATGCTGTAGTAAAAATATTTGCTCACTGTCTAAGATTGGAAAAAAAAATCTAGAAGGGAATGGAGCATCATCCTCAACATTCTGTCAATGCTGGGAGCTGTTCTTGTCTTTGACCTTCTGGCCAGTCTTGGTTGCTGCGTTTTGAAAAAGATATAGCAGAAATAGCAAAGTACTCCAAAAGAGCAATAAACACTGTTGGAAGCTTGAAAAGCTCATATATTGTAGGAGCCAAGCTGTGGTTTCTGTGCTCAGTTCACTAAGGAGGTTGATGTTATTTGTAGTGTGAAATGCAACACAGCAGGAGAAAGGGGTTAACTTTTGTCCTGGTACCCAAATGAGGGAACCATTGCATGGATGTAACATTTTGAAAAATATAATAAATTACGTTATTTTAGTTTCCTGTCACTAGACAGAGTTTCCTGTCACTAGACAGTGAGGCAGAAACAGGACAAAAATAAAAGTTTATGCCATGGTGTGAAGCAAAGAACATCTGTGGATACATGAGGTAAGGAAGAAATATATAAACCCTCTTAGTTCAGAATGAAATCAGCTGGTACCAGGAACATCCCCAATGGGTGTCTTATTGCATAACTGTCCGTTATAGGGGTTTTATATCCAGCACTAGATGGACCATTGGTCTGATTTAGTATTGCAACTCCTCTCCTTCTTCCATCATTTTCTCCTAGGGACACTTCCCATCAAAGTCTGCAATGTCATTTGAGTTAATTCATTAATTTTCATTGGCTTCTTCCCTTTCTTTAGCCGGGTGCGCTGACAAATCAATTACGGTCTCTTCCCACAGCTGAACCTTCTCCTGGATGCCCCTGGAAGGAGTTTGTCACTGATCCACCTCCAGCCTGTGCTCTGGGCAGAGAGGCCCAACCTGTCCATGTGGGACCCTCTCTGTGCTGGTTGCTGCAGCAGCTGGACTCCATTTCCCACCTGATTCTGTCTGGTTTTATTTGGGTTCTTCATCTGTTTCTTTCTCCTGTACCCTGCAAAGAGCTTAGCTCCTCCTTTTCTGTTTATTCTTTAATAAGGTCAATAGGAGAGCTTGTATTATCTCTTTCATTCTCTTACCTGCTTCATTTCTTCCTCCTAATTTCATCAGTTGTATGAAATCCATTTTTTTACTGACCATTTTTAACAGATCACAGAGTGAATATCCCAGCATTTTGTCCTGGGAAACCTGTTGGTCTCCAATAGGAACATCCCAAATAACATCAAAATGCACAACTATGTCCTTGTGTACTTTGTTTATTTGATTTTTGAAATGGTGCATTATGTACACCTGACTTACTGCCAGTGTGGGACAGCAGGTAATGCAGCAAAACTCTAGTGGAAATAAATTGTTCTCCTCTGATCTAGACACAAAATTGCTTTCACATTTTTTCCTAAGTTTGCCGAGATCAGATTTATAATTTCCTGTTGACAAAATCAAAGGAAGTGAAAGTAAAAGTAGAAGCTGAGGGAAAGGGTGTGGAACTGAAAGAACAGGGCTTGTTTTGGCCAAAAGGGAATGTGAGAACATCATCACCCATACCCAGCTCCTTATGAACCCTATGAATTTTTCCTCCAGCATTTCTCCAAGCCTGGGTCCTACCCTGCAGGGTGATCCTGTGCAAGCAAGGACAGGTCTCTGCTGTGACACGTCTTTCATCATCAGGAATTGCTTTCCCTCTCCTTAGGAAGTCAGACTCTCTTAGCGCCAGTTTCTCACCATGTTTCTCCTGGATCTCATTTTACCTCTCCAGAAATTTAGGAATAGCAGGAGTGGCCGTGGCCACCAGTGCAAACTTCTGTCAACTCCAGGTCTTCCTTTGCCTGATGAACTTTCCCTGAAGTCCTTGAGTGCTCTGTGATACAGATGGATTCAGGATATTGTAGTAATGGAAAGCATCTTCTTAAACTGCTCAGAACACAGTGAGGGGCTCAGTTTTTAAAATGTCTTTAATCCATTCTCTCCAGCTGTGGCTGGTGACCAGCCCTGTGCATGCTTTTATCAGCCAGCCTGATGTGACATCATGAGAATGTGCTGGCTTCAAGTGTTGACCCCCAGAGTGTAAATCTCAGTGGTGTCAGGAGTGAGGAGCTGCAGGACACGGCTCAGGTCATGTGGCCAGGTCACATTGCCAGGGGCTATGGAAAGGTCTCACCCTTCAGTGGGATTTGCTTACCCAGCTACAGTGGAGCCATAGAAAACACAGGTGCAGGACTGGGGTACTGACACAGCTCCCACGGCAGAGTGTGGAAATTGTGCCTTGAGAGGTTATCCCTGACTGGCTGCCCAGAGACAGGGGCCCAGAAAGTGCCATCAGAGGGTAATTTGGGAAAGCATGGAAAATTCCAGCACTCCTGGGACGGGATCTTTCATCTTCCACCTGCCACCAAACCTCCCTGACTCACCCAGCAGCACAAATCCTGCCTTGGGTGATGTTGTTCTGTGTATTGGGGAACACCAGGCCCAGATTAGCCCCCACATCCCACCCTGATGGAACAGTGCATGGAACAAAAGGCTTTAGCTTTTCTTACGCTGCTTTTAGGCAATAAAGGAAACTGAAACACTGTGAGGAGCCCAGAATGTACAAGTTTCCTTGTCAGATCTACAGGCAGCTTGAGACCTACTAACAATCCTTGGTGTTAGGACAGCAATATATGTGGCATTACCTCCTGCACTGCACATCTTCTTCTCTTTCTTTTCCTGTTCTTTCAGTCTCTAATTTGAGCACACTCAGCCCCTCAGCCCTAACCCAGCCTTCAGAATCTTGAATTCCCAGAGAACTTGACTGTATGTTTTCAATGCCATTTTATCCTTTTTACTAGCCAGTATTTGAGAAGAAGGGGAAAAGCCCCAAAAGAATAGGCAAAGATTTAATTTGAGCTATTTTTAAAAATCTCTTTGGATGTTTTAGGTTTTTTCCATACTGCTTTTGCTTAATTGCTGCCGCCGGCTGTGTTTGGAGCCTACAAAATGATGGCCAGACCCAATTTAACACCTCTGGAAGACTCCTTGCTTTGTGCACTGATGCTGGGAGTTCTCCTTACTATCACACAACCACTCAGAGCCTTCCTTCAGCAAGCTGTGGAGGAGCTTGCATGGTTTTTGTGCCAGAAAATGTGTAATTCACAGAGGGCCAGAGATGTGGCTGCCCAGGTGCTGCAGGCTCCATCACCCCGGACTGCGATTAATAGTTTGCTGCTCCTCCAGCAAAATTGTGGCTCTGGGCTTTGTTCTATTTTTGTGCTCATCCTATATGCATCTGTTCTCACTTTATTCTACATCCTGTTGCCATCCTCCTGCTCATCTGTCTCTGCCATCTTTAGACATCTTCCACTATCAGGTTGACACCACTGTAAATTCAGTGCCATCAAAGGAATTACTTCTGAGTTATGTCAGTGAGTAAAGACTTTGGGCCTTTGTTTTTCCCTCACACCCACCTTTCTTTTCTTGCCATGTGCAACTGGACCTCCTCTCAAGTGTGGATGTGCACTGGTCATCAAAATTCTTTGCCATCAAATGCCTCTGTAAAGTCATTAATGACTTTGTCACTCTCTGTCTGGGCATTTTTCCCCAAGGGCCAGGGCAATGCAGTTTGGAGAGGATGATCTGAGTTGGGGCAAATCTGAGAGAAAGTGCTGCTGGTCCCAACCTGACCCTCAGATGGCTGAAGAAAATTATATTCCATGGTATTCAGTGGGGCAGGTTCAGCCCTCAGCCATTTCAGTCCTTCTTGCTCTAGCATGTATTGGCCTTGTGTAAAATTTGGTAAAATAATAAAAATGTTCCACTTAGATAAATGCTTGATAAATCAGCGGCTCTTAAAGTGCTATTTCCTTGTGCCTGCTACGAGTTTATGATGTAGTCACATGAAAAAAAGGAAACAGAATATAAAATGTGAAAACTGTGTCTGAAGAAGGTCCAATCTGTCATCATGGGATACACTAAAATTTCCTTAACTCTTGCCACGATCACAAAATCCCCTCTCTAAAATTCTGACATTTTCTCTCCGACAGCAAACAAAGGAGAGCAATATGCACAGAAGGCAGTAGGAAGCCTGAAGCTATTAGCATGTCATTGTCAAAGGCAGAAATAAAAAACACAGAAGTTAAAGGATTCTGGAATATAGCAGAAATCTCCAGACATGAGTCAGACACTAAAAATGCCCAAACTCATTTAAAAAGCTCTTTGTCACAGTCCAAAAAAACAACATTTTCAGTGTTTTTCCTTTTGCTTTACATCCCGCTATTGCAAGTACATGGCTAATTATGATCTGAATGATATCTATTATTCCTGTGTCCTTCTAGATCGAGCCGGATGTGTTCCAAATATGGCCACAAACATATTCCAGTGTCCAGTAAAATCAAAAGAATAAGATAATTCTGTTTTAAGGGTTAATGGTATTCACTCCCACTCGGTTTGACTCACTGGACAAAAGCTCCAGTGTGCCTATTCTAGGCAGCTGTGCTGAACAGTAAAGATTTGGAGTCCTTTGTAGGCTGGAGAAAAAGAAAGCCTTTGTAAACTTTTTATTTAGTATATTCTACCAAACACCCATGTGTAACAGTTAAAACATTTGGAGTTGCAACAGGCTAAGGAAAGTTTGCGCAGATAAACAGAGTTATTCTAAATTTTGTGCCTACTAAGGTCTGAATCACAAAGTCTCATTGCATTTCATTTAAAGTGTGTGTGCAAGGAACCAGTTTTCTTACCAGGGCCATTGTGCCCTTTGGGCTTTGTTTAATCATGTTAAAAATGTTCTACAAAACAGAAACTCATGCACTGTTTGAATCACGATGTTTGCAGCAATCTGGGAATGCTCACACTGCAGAGCAGCACGGTTTTTATGCCGGTATAATTCTCTTTCCTTCAGAGCTGTTGTTCTTGGGTTGTACTTGTGAAGAGTCAGGCCCACAGGCACTAAAAAGCAAACACATCCAGGCATATTCTTCCATCATCTGGATATCTCCCTCTGAAACAAAATCAGCTTTTCCAATGCTCTCTCAGCCTTTGCGTGCCTCAGCACTTCCCCAAAATCCTGGCTAGGAAGGCACTGAGGTACTTAAAAACAGAGACAGCACAGCAGAACTGCAGGAATCCGGCTCCAGGGGGATTAGAAACCCCCATGGATTGATCCAGGTCTGCTCCCTCCACCACAACCTAAAGAATCTACAGGATCAAGGACATGTTTTAAGGCCGAACAAGAGACAAATATGGTTTTTTTCATCACTCGGTCATAAATGAACAAGGGAGACAAAGAGTTGGGAGGCTGGAAAAGGCATTTTCAGCCACTATACCTTCACCTCCTTCAGGCTGTCTCTGCTCCCAACAGGAGCATCCAGGGCTGGGCTGGTTGAGGCTGGGCCAGTGTGAGTCAAGTCCCTTCACTGCTCTCTCCAGTCACTCACTGTTTCACAGCCCATTTTACCAGCTGGACTCTTATTTCTATTGCAAAACATTTCCCTTCCAGCAGCTGCCTGCTGCACTGGGAACGGAATGGTGGCTTTTCCTATCCCAAGGAAGGGTGTATTCCACTGGGATCCGGTGGTTATATCCCAGTCTTTAAAGGAATAAAGATGTCCCAGGAGTGGTTTCTCCCATTAAAAAAGCAGTGAGGAAAATGCCTGTGTATTGGGGTGATCAAATCCCAAAAATCTTACACTGTTTTCAATCGGTAAAATTCCTGTTACCTGGAACTGGAGTTTTTTCATCAGGACTGTCAACATTTTGTCCAGAATTCAGGGTTCGGGCCATGCTGAAGCAGGTGCTTGAGCACATCCCATGGAAATCACAGAACTTTCTTGCTTAAACTCAACTTTATGTGTTTAGCATAAAATACATCCCTGAATGCCACAACCTGTTGTTATTTGAGCACTTTCGAAGTTCATCAGATTGAGAGAGCACTTAAACCTGAGCTTTTGAAGTAAAGCTGCATTTTTAACAAGCTGCCAAAATATTTGCTCCATTTTGAAGGACAACCCCTCATATTTTTCTGGGTATTGAATAATATCAATCTTATTAAAGATTTTCCTACTTTCACAGATATAAATCTTGCCTCTTCCAGGTATTTCAATCCATACATAATGACCTTCCTCACTGTGTTTATTAAAAGCACAAAAGCTGAAGGCACTTACTTATAAACCATGTTAAAAGTATACGTGGTGTTATTCTAGTTGCAATTATCTGAGGAAGAGTTGTGCTTCCTTTCCAAACTGATTTTGATGTACAGATTTGCCAAACTATTTGAAAGCTGCAGACACTTTAGCATTCATGGCACTATTATTCACTGCCATAAATCTAGATCAGATATGTGCTGTCTGAATTGATAGTGGGTATTCTGCCTGAGAAAAATGTGTTCCCCTTTAACTTTTAGCAATGACATTGCTTATGTTACATCACTTTTCATGTTACTGTGCATCACATTGGTCAAAGATGTCATTATTTATAGTGCAGAGATGGTGTCACGATAATTAAGGTTGTGTTAGGGTTTATATTACCTTATAAAAGCTTTATTTTCAGGAGCTTCCAACTCCATAATTAAATCCATTTTGGATGAGAAGCTTCCAGCTGGGGAGTGGAAGGAAAAAAACATTTGTGGTTTCAGTGATGGCCTCTTGTCTTCCACTTTGGGTTCTGCTTGTGTGGCTTGGAGTCCCTGCACGTTCTGGGTGGTTTTGCTTTCATTTGACATTCATTGAGACAGATTCTTACTTCTTTATGTTTTCCAGCTAACAGACATCAGGGACAGTGTGGGTACACTTTGTAAATCTGGGAAGTACCTGTTTTTATATTTAAGAGCTGTAACAGCAGATTCAGGGGCTGATCAAAGTAAGATCTTCTGGGTGCAAATAAAAATATGGGGTGAAAGAGAGGTGTTTTTTTTTTGTAAAGATAAGCTGCAGCTTATTTAATACAACTTTCAGCTTGAAGTGGTTCATCTCAAGCCAGAGTCATAAATGTGTTGACAAAAAAGCTCAGATATTTTCTTTATAGACTAAGTGTAGAGCCAATGTTTGAGTAATCCCTTTTATTGGACTAACTACACACTATTGACAAAGCACCTTCCTGGCTATAGGAATCCATTCTTGGAGCCAGCCCCTTGCTGACCTGCAGGGGAGTCTTGTGTATCCCTAAAGCCAGACTGTCAATATTGCTGCATCAGTCCAATAAAAGGGGTTACTTGAAACTTGACTCTAAATTTTGTCTCACTAGTAAAGGCAAGTAATTAAAAATATTGAGTTGGGTAAGAAGACACTCTGTGGGCTGTGATGTGCTAATAACCAACTGCTTCCACAATGATTTGCTGTATCGCTTCCAGTGTACACAGTGGATAAAAGCAAGTAGGAAATTTCCAAAAAAACCCCATCAAACTACAGCCCATTTCTGATTTCCACGTGATTAACCAAGATGAATATGCAAATAGGCAAAAAGAGCAAAGAGTTAAACATCCTTTCTTCTTCCAGGAATGGACAGATCATGACATTTCAAGCAAAATTCTTACTCATATACTCGTGCCATGTATTGGGCAGCTCCCTGACCATTCTCTTTGGAAACCTCAAAACTGCTCATATAGGAGGAGACTCCTCAGTAGAAATAAAGGGATCAGAGCACGTGGCCTCTAAATATTATGGGTTTGGTTAGGACTGTGTTGTAAACAAGTCAGAGTTAGTACAGAAACTCCTCTTGTGTTTTGAGCCCTCCAGCACTGAGCCTGTCCTTTTGTTCCTGTGTCTGTAATATCCCAGAGCTCTGAGGCAGGAGCTGAAAGACCTTTATAGAACCCTGGTTTCCTAAGGACACTTGTAAAACTGGGAAAAACCTGCTCCTCTGCTCAGCAGAGAATTTTCAGCTTGAACCTTTTATTTTATAGCACATTACATCTCCTTGGCAGATAGGCTCATACACTCAGTGTTCCACCCAGGCCCAAGCCTGGATTTTCCTGGGGGAATAGATGAGTTTGGGCTTCCCAGGAGTCCCAAATCCCTCCACAGTTCTGTCAGACAATGTCCTTTGGGGCAGTGTGGTGGCTTTTCCAGTCCTTCTGGAAAGATGCCCAGGCAATGCCTGAGATTTGTGCCCTTCCACCCTGGTTTCTCTCTTTGTGCTCTCACAGAGGGCTGATGCCATCACAGCATCCCCAGTTTGGCCTGGGAAGAGGCTGGGAGGCCTCAGCCCCCCAGTTTACCCAGGGGACACACCCCGAGAGTCTGGTGGCCACTGCCTGGGCATTGCCAATAGCCCAATCCCACCTGAGTCCCAACTTCCTGCCGTGCCAGGGGCCCATCCTGGATGTGTGTTGCAAAATCTGAAAGCAGCACCAGAAGCTAAAAGCTTGGTCAGACTTGGGGAAAGCTGGGTTTGTTTAGAGCTTTACTGCTCAGGCCTTTTTCCTCCAAAGTCCCAGAGAAAAGCCAGCCTTGTTTGTGCCACTCTCACTCACAGAAAATGCTCTTTCAGATGGAGTCCCCGAGTGACAATTTTTGGCAGCCAGTTCATTCCCCTTTGGCAGTGGTGCAGGAGCAGGAGAGCAGGAGCAGGGAGCATCACAGGGCTGCACTGCACTGGGCTGTGATTAAAGGAGGACAAAATGTTTAGATTGACCCTCTTGTTTTATTACACATGACTTAATCCGTGTTCTCCCCCCTTCCCCATTGCTCCTGGAAGGTGAGGAAAGTGCATTTTTTTTTTTAAACTGGCTTTATTTACTTGGATGCTTCAGGATACTTAGTTATGACAAATTCTTCTCCACAGTAGCTTTTGGCTTCCTTCTTCTTGGAGCTCTTTAGACCTTTGAACTGCTGCCATTACAGCTGCCTCCGAGGCTGTCATGTGGCTGTTGAATTGAGCTTTTGAGTGTGCCTCTGCTCTGCTCTCATTCCTGCCTGCTGTACTTCCAACAGTATCATTGTTTTGAATGAAACAGCACTTCTGTGCCAAAAATGGAGGTTATTTCTCCACAGTACATTCTGGGCAGGCAGGCATTCAGTCTGCCTGCTCTCCCAGCCAGCTGAGAGCTCTGCAACCACATGAACACAGTATTGAGCCTGGCTAAATAAACTGGATTTGTGTTTGGGCTAAAGTTGTCTTGAAGCACTTGGCTGATTCATGGCACAGTCAGAAGCAGCTGATCTCTTCTGAGAATGTGCAGGATGGTTTATTGTAACCACTGGAATATATAATTATCATCATCATCATCAACATCACCACCACTAAATACTTTTATGCCATAGACAACTCTGGTGAAATAAGAATTTCAATGTGCATTCCCATCAATTGGGAGCCCAAATGCTAACACACCTTAATCCTGCAGATATTTACATGTGTTTTTAACTTCTTGCAAAAAGCAATTGGCTGAATGTGTATCTTGTACAGGTGTGTGACAGTTTTGTAGATGGTGACATACAGAGCTCATACAGAGCTTTGTTTCCAGCACACACAAATACAAAGGCAGTAAGTAGAGCCTGAATTAATGCAATAGCAGCATTGTGTACAGCCAAAAAACACTCGTAAAAGATCATTTGGTTGGAAAAGCCTATTAACAAAATTTTTTATTGTTTAGGTAGGGCCTCTCATCACTATAACTCGAGCAAATATCCTTGGGAAAAAGCAGCAAAAATGTGTCTTGAGTGCAGTGAGTTAAACACACAGAGGCTGTGCCGCAGCAGCTCTCAGTAGGACAAATTTCAGAGACAGAGCTGGGGGAAACAATTACTACCTGATGTTTGCTACAAATGCCACTTCAGAGATGAATCCGATGGCCTATGAGACTGTGCTTTTTTGTTCTCTTTGAAGTAGGAGCATTAAATTAAAACTGAGGCAACACAACACTTAGCACTCAAGCTGGAGAACACATGATGAGCTTAAAAATAATGTTGAGGGAAAGACAACAGAGAATAGAAGAGGCTTTGTATCATGTTCGACTTCGTTTTCAAGCAAAACCAAACATCAAAATATTAGAACACAGGCACAAAACCTCATTGTCAGTAAAACTAATTAGTGTTCTGCTGCTTAATGCAAAAGCCTACATGATGTCTTGACCTTTTTTACACGTTGTGTCTGAGGGTGTGCAATAAAACAGAGGGAAGCACAGAGTGCCTCCAGTCAGCCCCAGAGGTTTTCTTCCTCACCGAGTTCAAGGGATGCCAACAATACCGGCTGTGTACGAGCCCCTTTTTAAAGCCTGGTGATTTCTGAGGGCTCCAGGCGGTGAATTAACGCTGCCCCGCTGGCAGGGGCTGCTCCCCGGGCTGATTGCCATTCCTCAGTCCTGGGTTTAACAGCACTCCTGTCACAAAGATTCAAATGTCCTGGAGAAGTCACTGCCTATGGGGCATTCCCACAAACTCCTCACTCCTTGAGTGTTTCTCTGTCTGGTCCCTCTTGGAAACTGAGCGCCAGGTCTGTTTTATCGTGGGCAGATCTTGCAGAAATGCTGACCTCAGTAATGCTTTGCTACAGGATCATACAACATCTTCTCTGACAGCAAAAGGAGCCCAGAAACCTGTCAGAATATGGGAAACACGGTTTGCTGCACTCTTCTCTTTAAAACAGAAGTTTAAGGCAGGCAAAAGTCGTTCTTAAGGCCACGAGCCTCTTGCTGGCAGCACAAAATCCTTAACTTCACTCAAAGTCACTGTTGGATATGCAGGTCCCTGAACTCTGGATATTTCCATTAAAAGCACTTAGGCAGATTGGAACAAGCTTAGATTAAAATTTCCATTAATATTTGGTGTTGACCCAAATGGGGCTCTGTTAAAATAATTAAAATTCCCAACTAAGCACAAAACTCCAATTACTCCACTGCCATTTACAAGAAATACGACTCTAAGTTTATAAAACACAAAACAAGTAAATGGAACAAGTAAAAGGGATTTTTTGAAAGTGGTTTTGAAAGAAAAGAAAGAAGGAAGGTGAAGACAAGATGAAAATTATTTATTTTTACTCATCAGATGTAAGAGAGACTGGAAACCTTTTACAGACTGAGAATGTGTTTCTTGCTCTAACACAAAATTTGTTCCAAGTTTTTTACTGGTACAGGAAATCAGAAATGTCCTACAGGGACCAACTTGTCAAACTGGAGCGAGCAAACTGCCCATTTATTTGAGTAAGACACCTTAGAAAAACTGTCAGGAAGCCTGTAAGTCAGGCTGGGAAAGGCACAGGGGTTTTCCCTGCTTGGGCTGCTGAAATATTCCACCAGAGGGGATGGCTCTGTGTCTGGGAGAAAGGAGAGGCAGGAAGGAGACTCATCCTACAGTCAGAAAAGGTTGTTGTGTGAGTTGTAAAACACGCAGAACACCTTTCCATATCCCTGAGAATCTCTCTACCATATTTTGGAGCACAAAATGTGATTGAATGAAGATAAAACAGGGCAAGAGAACCTGAGGAAAAAGGAGATGCTGCCACAGGCAGAGCACAGAGTGGGAGATGGAGAAATGCTTTGATGTGACCACCTACAAAAAAACTATCCAGAGTTAACTGACAAATTCCAGCCTGAATAAAATATTCATTCTCACCCGTGTGCTCCTCTGTCCCTAAATCCTTCCTTGGAGCTTCTCCTTGCCTGGCAGGACCTGATTGTACAAAGTGGGGATTCAGGTGTTGACTGAAACGTCCAGGTTTGAGAGGGGAGCTGGAGCTGTTGTTGTATTGAGTGACAAACACAACCTCAGGCTTCTCCTTCCTCAGCATTAACATCCCAGGTCACAGAGTCTGCAGCTGACCTCCACAGAAGATAATATTTTACATTTATGATCTGGTGGGCTGAAATTAAACATTTGCTAATTACAAAGGTACTGCAAGTCATGCCAAAACCTCTTTTTGTTGTCTGGAGAGTTATAACAATCCTTTTCTGGCAGTTAGTTTTAAGATCATTAAATGATCCTCATTTGCAATATATTTGCAGAAGATTACAGCCCATCTAAATTGACCCTGAAGGAAGACTTATTTCATTAATGGGCTGTCCTGTGCTAATGCATAAAGCTAGAAAAATATATCTATTAAATTCTTAATGTGTAAATGATGTTTCTGGCTTTCTTCTTAATTACAAAGCAAAATGAGCCTGAAGTGCACTCCGTCTAGGAAAAAATGATCAATTTAATCCATCTTCCAAGAGAAAACTTTTCCAGCGAGTTCCAAAATCCCAGCTATTCTCAGCTAAGGCTGGAGCCTTATTGCTCTGTTCAGAAACACAATAAAATGTGCCAACACAATTTATTTTTTTCCCTGGATCCCAATGAGCAGAGCTTTCTCACATGGGTTTCGTTTACTCCTTATCTGTTACGTTTTTGAGGAGAAAACCAAGGCAGAACCTGGCTGAGCAGTGCTTTGCAGATGAGTAATGCCAGGAGATTATGGCTTGATGGGGTATATGCAGAATATTAATGCAGCCCATAGAAGGAGATTTACAGTACAAATGGCTGGGCAATGGACTCCTCTCTGTACAGAACCACCTCGTGTGCTCTGCAAAAAAAAACCTTATTAAGGGGAAGGGAAGGCTGTAAATCCATATCAGTAATTTAGATGGGGAGAGGGAGGTAACAGAAGAGCATGGTTTAAGTGAATATCAGGAAATTAATTCTGAGTTTGTGTTAGACTTACATCAACCAAACAATGGGAAGTGTGGGAATGAAGGCAGCACTCCTGTCACTCTGAGCACCCCGGGGTCTCAGTGAAAATCCCCTCCTTGCTGACATGTTTAATCTCAGATATGCCTGCTTTGGCCACAGCCCTCGATGGCCGAGCACCTTTTACATCCTGTGGATGCTGGCATTTCACTCTGGGCTGGTGACATTTACAGTGTCCAGTTTGCACAGCCCCAGTAATGATGGGCTTTAAAAGTCTGCAGATGCAAGTAAACAGCAGGAAAATTTTCCAGTGCTTATCCTGCAAGAAGCTGATTCCACTTTCTTTAGGTTTTTAGTATGTTCCTGTCATTGACCATGAAGGATTAGAGACAGATCCTAGGTCAGGGAATATCTGCTGTGTGCTCAGAAGCCAGGGGAGAATAAAAAACTCCTTCCTGATGTGGGGGGTTCTTGGACAAGACCCCACTGGTGACTCCCTCTGTTTGTGCCCAGCTGCTCTGGCATTGGCTCTGCCCTGATCTCAGGCCTTCCTCCTTTCCTCCTTCCTCCTTCCTTCCCTCCTTCCCTCCTTCCTTCCTTGTGTCCAAACTGCAATTTCCCTCATGGCCAGTGCTTGGTGCAACTGCATCCTGGAGAATATTAGGGATCTACGTGTCATAGATCTGCCAGGCTTTAGTTCTTTCCATAAAAGCAGATATTTGAGGAATTTCTTTCTTCAGTTGAGTATTTATGTGATATTCAGCACCTTCAATATGTAATTATAAAACAAAACCAGAGTTCTATTATTTCAGAGAGCAAAATCTACTCCTGCTTTGAATTCAAGCCTTCTGAAGTCCCAGTTTTATTTCCAATTTATTCCCACTTATTATTGCTACCATTCCACTTAATGAATTTGATATTTAATACTTTATTCACACATTTTATTTTTGCACCAATTACAGGGAAGACAGATACATTGTTCTTACAGATTCCTGCAATCTTCAAGGCATTTTTTCCTCTTGCATTTTTTTATTTCTTAAGAAATAACAATCATCTTAGTATTTAAAGGGAAAAGCAGAGGAGCAACATTCTTTTACTGCACAGGGTTTGTTTAAAGGGATGTTTTCACTTCTGTTTGCTAGAAAAACAAAAAGGGTGAGAGAACATCTTGAGTTTATGTCCTTGATGGGTCAAATGAAGTGTGTGTGAAACTGAAGAAGTCGTGTTATAACCATGCCAGCGGAAATGAAAATTATACCCCTCATTCTAACAAGTTCATTTCCAAAGGGGCTGGGGGTATTAGGACACTCTAAACAGATGCCTCTGAACTTAAAATACACTTAATTCCAAAGGCTTGTCTTGTAATTAATTTAGCCAGCACAGAACCTCTGAAGAGAATGCGGGGCATAGCACAGCATTAGTCAGCATCCCCAAACTTCAAGGAGCATAAGGATAAATAATTTAATTTAAAAAAACCCATTCACACTCATTTTTAGCATTCATTTCCATCAGGACCATTGTGGCAAACGTCAAGGAAAACATTCTCCAATTTACAGCTTAATCTCCTGCAAGAAAAATATCCATCTGCTATAAAAGGAAAGAGCACACATAAGCCACATCAAAAGGATATCACTCATACTTCAGTTTCAGTTTTTATTCCCATTAACTGGGGCTGGTGCTCTGTGGGTCTGTAAACAGCCCATTGAACACGTGGAGCTCACTCTGTTTTAGTAACATGCGCTCAAACCCCAGCTTTTCTATGGCTGTGTTACCACAGCTTGGATTTCAGTAGGAACCCCCAAATCTCAGCTGTTCCCTGGGAACTGACAGCTGTATTTTCCTGTCATTAACCAGGGTGGCAGCAGGGACACCATGGGGAGAAGGATGAGCTCCCTTCAGCTTCTCCGCAGGCTGGGCCGGGGCTGAGCTGCTTTGAGGACGTGGTTGGTGCTTCCAGTGGGCTCCAGGCTGCTGCTTCTTCCTTCTCCCAAGTATTTTTTGGTGTTTTTCTGATGAGGCAAATCCTTTCTCCTCCATCCTCACCTCTTCCCAGGTGGTCAAGTCTGATGCCATGAAGCTCCTTGTGGGTTTAAGGTGCTTGTGTGTAAAGCTGTGTGTCAGTTTAGCTGAAATTGGGCTAAAACCAGGGAACATTATCCAACTTTCCATCTGTCATAATTTCTATCTAATTACATAACAACTAATTGTAGAAGCTTCTAGAAAATGTGTTAGTCTTACTGTTAGTGAGAAGCACTGGGGAGGAGAGCTGATAACCATGAGGCAGTTGAGACTCACATTTAGGAAGGAAATAATTCCAGGTGCAAACAAATCTGGGTAGGAAGGTCTGAATTTCTCCTGCCAGAAAAAGTGAGGAAAACTTGGAGCCCTGCTCCATCCTGACCCAGCAAATACAGAAATATCATATTTATCTCTTTACTCTTTCTGTAAAGTGTCAACAGCAAATCTGTCCTTAATTATCAGGGTTTTGTGCTGTTAATAAGCTGCTCAGTTAATAAGAGATAATTCTGCTTCTGAAAAAATCATTGCATCAGGCTCTGTTCAGACCTTATTACACACCTTCCTTTCGCCTTCCCATGTTTGCATCACTCTTCTCTTTCTTCCAGTGAAAATACAGATTTTAAACACATTTTTGTTCAGCAAAACAAACAGCAGATAATTCCAGGAGGCTTTGAGGCATTGTTACCATCCCAGAGTATTTAGCTGGGGTTAATTCTCTCTCACAATTTGAGCCTGACCCGTACAAGATGCACCAAGAGAAAACTCCCCGGCCCTCTCTTTGCTTATATTGTAACATCAGGAGAGCCATCAATGCAAAGCTGCACTGAAAGACTGGTCTGCAGTGAAGACATAACTTTAGACAGCCATGTAATTTCCTTTTCATGTTGGTCCCTGACAAGAGACAATATGTTATAGTTCCAGGAATGGATAACAGGGGAAAGAGGGGAAAGTACAATAGCTTTATTTAAAAGTCTCTACAATCCTGCTTCGCTTTTCAAATAGCTTTTTGGACTCAGCTTGGTACTGTGCTCAATAAATTATAGTATTTTTTCCAGGTTTGCTATCAGTTAAGGGACTGGTCCAGGGTGTTTCGAGACATCTGGTCTGGTTTCCTGGAGGATTATGATTAATAAATGCTGGCATACAAAAGCAGTTAAACACTTGTGCTCTGCCTTCCTTATAATCTCATATTTAAGATCCATTATGCCAAATCCTTCGGTGCTTATGGACCCTCTGGAACTGCAGTGATGAGTTTCCCGTTTCTGTTTGTGAAAAATGGATCTATCTGTTACCATCAGTTGTATTCAGATCAATAACAGAGCACGATGCACTTCATTCAGCCCTCTTAAATTAATAATTTCCAGATTGCCTTTTGAAATTGGTTCTTGCATTGGTTTAGGGAAATTCTGAGTTATGCACGTGTTAGCTCAGGGTGGAAGTGTGCAATTTGTTTTCAGCAAGTGCTGAGAGACAATGTATATCCAATTTTGAGCATCCCTTGGAAAACTCATCTTGGGGAGTTGATGGGGAATTTTGCCCCATCTGTATTGTACCACCACTCACCTGTTAAATTTTTCACTAGGCTCTATTTTCTGTCATCTGATTTCTTAACTTTTTTTTTGTTTTAATAAAAATCTTAAATTAAAATTCAGAACTATGACAGATTTAGATTGCCCAAATATTGCTCAGATATTTATAGGAATTTTACCTTGTATTTTAACTACCTCTGCCTTCACTTTTCTCCCTAAAATACATAATTTCCTTTAGTTTTGCTCCTCCTCCTGAAAACCTTTTTGCTTGTTCTGAGGCACAAACATTTTGGGGAAGTCTTAAATATTCTGTACAGGTGGTGGTGCTTGGATACCCCAGTGACCGAGAAGTGATAACAGCAAAATTCCCTCATGGGGACATCATGTGAGGATTATTCCCTTCCCTCCCTTCCCAGGTGGGGTTATTCCCTGTGATATCAGACATTCCTGAAGCTCATGAGGTACCCCAGCATCCCATCTTCTCTCCAGATTAAGATTTAACTCTGTTCAGATGTTTAAGATGACACAATTCCCTGCCATCTTCGCGGGTGCTCGAGTGCAGTGAGCAGCCTAAATCTGACCCATGAGCCAGCACTGCCTCCCATCCTTCAGATTGCACCTCCCTGCAGCCAGGAACAGGAAATGAAACTCCCAATGTGACTGCTTGCATTGGATTATTCCAACAGAACCACTGAGAAATATGGAAGTGTTTGGTGCCTTTAGTAATGTTGTGAGGAGTATTGCTGCTCTCCGGGTCTCCAGTAAATTCCTGCAGAGGAATCTCCCATAATTGCCCCGACATCCCATAAAAGATTTGGGAAATCCCATTGATGTGGGTGCATGTCTGTGCACCTCTGATATTTTATCCTTAATATGCTGATAAGAGTGGGAAGAAGGGAATGTTCTCATTGCAGAGAGAAGGAAGGGGATTTTTACTGTATTGATATTCACATGCTAAATCTCCTTCTATTGCTGCACTCCTGAAATTAGCAGCTGGAATGGCATCCCACACTGAGAGGCACAATACTGGGGAATTAAATTTATTGATAAACATAGCCTTGTTTATTATTTTCTTTTTCCTAACCAGATATTTTGCAGGGAAATATACGTCTTGTGTTTACTTCTGTTTGTTAATGCTTTGATAAATCAGACATTTTTAGTATTCTATCAATGGCAAAAGTCTAATTGCCTTATTGTATTCTGATTTATTTCTTTCCTTACTTTCTTTGCATCCGCAGCCCAACAAATGAGTCTCCAAAGAGATATATGTTATGATACAGTGTCAGTGAAATTAATCCTGATCAATTTTAAAGTTCACATTTTTATTTGATGACTTTCCTGGGAATCACTAAAAGCGAGATTGACTCGGCCTCTTTTTGTTGGTTAAATATTGTTGTTTGAGAACACTGGATACAGCAGCAGAAATCTCATTATGATTTCCCAGTTCTGTGGGAGGGAAAAGCCACATAAGCAATGACTTTTGCTAATTAACAGCCACCAAATCCTGCTCTTTGCTGGCACCAGTGAAGGGTCCCCAGCAAGGGTCTAATGGTGACAAGTGTTCCTTGCCTGGGAACACCTTTACCTGTGAGAGGTCCCTGGATGTGGGAAATGGAGCAAGATAAATTCTTATGGCTTTCTAAAAACCAGGCTCTCTGTTTCCATCAGGATTTCAGCTCCTGCAGCTCTTATGAACCCACAGCATCTCTAGAAGAAATTGGAATTTTAGGTTATTGTGGGAAATCAGAGATGGGGTTTATTCCCATTTTTTTCCTTTTCTACTAGAAAATAGGGGGTTTTTTCTCAGTTTGTAAATGCTTCCATAAAATAACCATGCAGAAATATAAACCAGGCTGTGCATGTAGGTAATTTTGGGTGGGGGATTCTGCTTATTCATGTGTTTGATTTGCCAACAGAACTCACAGGTTTTTTTCAGGTCTTCGTGGTAGGCAGTGCTTTTGACCCAAAGGAAACAAAAGACTTTCTGTTTTGGCTCTGTGATTCCTGCCTTCTCTGAATCGAAGGAGATGGGGACACACAAGAGTTATTGCTATCAAAAGGAAATAATTATAACATCCACAGCGCCCAACAAATCAGATCTTAAACCATTCTCGCCACTCTACCCCTACCTGGGAGAAGTTTAAACAGCATAACCAGCTTCTGTGAGGAACCCAGATTTTTATTTTTTTTCCCTTTTTATCGTTAATGTCAAACAAACATTTATTTCAGGTGCAAAGCCTCGGGATATGTTAGTGGAAACAGTGGCACTGCTGTTCTATTGCTTACTGCCCACTAAGTGGGTGGGAAAAGGGTACCGTGACCCTTTTACCCTTCCCACCAGTCTCCCTAACAGCTTTGGCCTTCGGGTCAGCTCAATTTCCCCTCCACTGAGTGGCCATTACCGAGCGAGGATGTGATAAATGCTTTTTGGAGGGGCCGGCAGCGAGATCCGCGAAGGAGGGAGCGGGTCCAGCTCGGCTCAGCCCGGCTGCCGAGCTCCGCCTGTTCCCTAGCAACACCGGCACGGCCAAAAAATGAATAGACCCACAAACAAAAATGAAAAGGAGATAAAAAAGAGTAAAAGTCTATGGGGCTCAAAGGTTAATATTCCTCTATCTAATAACTTAGTTTCAGAAAATTGCGTTTTAACCTTTTCCGAGCATCCGGGAGAGAGATTTCTTTGAAATTAAATTAGATCGCATTTGTATGAAATGGGGGGCGAGAAATTAAATGCGGAATTTATTATTTTTTCCATCTTCCTAGCCGGTATTTCTGCAATTCTTTGTATTTTCTGTTGACTTCCACTGCTCCACTCCCCAGCTGTGTGTATCCTGCAGCCAGCTGTGGAGCTACTGGTGGCTCCAGGGTGGAGTGTTCTGGTCTTGTTTTGTATTTTGTGGAATTTTCTCTTGGAGAAACAGATACCAGAGCTGTATCCCCTCTGCATGGATGTGTTCTCATCCATCTGGCACCTCTTTTAGAGAAGGAACAGCGAGTGACACCTTGGAAATCCCAGAAGCAGGAATGAGCCCTGGGGGTGGCAGGTTCTGACTTGGGACCCTCAGTGCTCCTGATGCCTTTTTATCAACCTGGAAATGAAACTTGAGATAATTTTAGTCGGGAGGTAATAGAAGAGCAGATCTTTATTTTGAAGAAAAATGTCCACAAAAGCCCAGCCCCAAATGGGTGAGTACATCTTTATAGGTTTTAGGGAATCAGCATAATTGATAAAAATCACCAATTAGGAGAACAAGTGGTGATGTGATTTCCCCTTCCGAGGTCAAGGCCCTTCTCTGGAGTCTCCTCTTGGCACTGGCTGTATTTTGTCCATGAAATGAATCTCCAAGAGTTGTTCTTGGCCTTGGTAGCCAGGAATAACCAAGACAGCATTGGGGTCTTGCACCTTCCAGGGCTTGGAGCTCTGGAATTTGTTTTGTCTTTTTGTTTAGGGAAAGGCCATGGAAAAGTACCGGGAAAACTGGCTACTAATACAACAGGCTAGAGAGCTACAAATATATGTGCAGAAAATACAGAGAACATAGAAATGAAAAAAAGCAAAACCCAAAATGGCACCACTCCCTGTGCCATTCCTGCTCTTACCATGCATCCACATCCTGCCAGACCTGGAGCTGGTGTTGTGCCTGCCCTCCTGCTGAAGAACCAGCCCCCAAACCAGGCATGAGTGGTGTAAAAGCTGGAATGCAACAGGAACTGCCTGGAAATGGAAAAGCCCGAGGTAGGGCTGGCTTGGACTCCCGGGGGTGCTTCCTTCAGTAAATAGTTTTGCTTACTCTGATCTGTTTTCATTTAAACAAACAAAACTCATTCAGCTCAAATAACTTGTGAGGAGCTGAAGTCCATTTCTGTCAACTCCCTCTCTGATCTAAGCAGATGCAGCTTCCACCTTGCCTTCCTTCCCCACAGGGAACCATTAGAAATTCCCATTTTATTACATAAGCCTTATTTAAACCTCTGGATCCAAATCCCTGCTGCAGCTCCCGTGGTGTAAATCTGGAGTAACTCCACGTGTTCCTGCAGGGTTATTTTGAGGCTGCTGGGGCAGGATCCAGTCCCTGAATTCCTTGGCTGCCAGGGGAATCTGGGGAAAGCGATTGTTCTATTTGTGTCGTGGCTGTTATATTTAACTTCACAACAGAATGCCTTTAAACTTTACTGCCATCTTTAAACCAATGAGCTGTATGGTTAACTAATTTTCCTGTGCACTGTATAATACAGGATCGATAATGCTGTTTCCTCACATAATGTATTTGCTCTCTTCCACTCACTCTCTTCATATATATCGTATAATTACAAATACTGAAATTTATGGGGCATGTAAAGCCGTGGTTTAAATACAGGAGATCACTGCAGTTGGGATGGTGGCTGTTATTTAACATATTCCAACCAACAGGGAATCTGTGGGGGCACAGCAGGCAGAGTGGTCCCACACTGGGTGTTCTGCTGGCTGAGTCTCCCACCAGCCCCTCAGCCGAGCAGCACTGCAACTTCTGAGAGGCTGAGGGGTGGGAGGAACCACTGGAGGCTCTCCTGGTGCTTCAGAATCCCAGAATGGTTTGAGTAGGAAAAAATCCTTGAAGATCATCTCGTCCCACCCCTTCCCATGGGCTGGGACACCGTCCACCATCCCAGGGTGCTCCAAGCCCTGTCCAACCTGGCTTTGAACATTTCCATGGATGAGGCAGCCACAACTTCCCTTCAACATCATCCTTATATCCCTGGAAGAGGAGCCAGGTTCTCCTTTGTGAAGGGAAAAAATGAGTTTGCTGTATCACAGAGGCCATAATTTTATATGGCCCTGTTCTAATCCCTCATTACTGGCTGCAGAAGGGGCAATCAGATACTTGGTTCGAGCTGTTTCCCTATTTCTTTCTCTGCAATGGTACAGACAGTAATGAAAGGGCTAGAGCTAATTAAAAGACAATAATTTCATGAAGGGGTGGTGATGGTGATGAGGCAATAAACTGTGAGAACAAAGCTTGAGGGGTTTTAATGACTCATCAACCCCTTGATGGGAATTTAGCCTTACAATCACTATCCATTTATAATGATCAGTGCTATACCTTCCTTAAGAGCAGGAAAAACACTCTGCTGGTGCTGCCTGTCCCTGGTCCCAACACCTTGTGCTCACAGTGTCCCCACCACTGTCAGAATGTTCCAGGGATCCTGAGTAATTCATGGCACTTCTCACTCTTGCTGTGTCACAGCCCTGGGACATTCAGGTGGCAGTGTCAGCTCAGTTGTGTCTGGATGGATACGAGGATGAGGAGGCAGAGCAGAGGCAGGGATGTGATGGTGGATGCAGAGACTGCACAAAAGTCCTCCAGGACAGGCTGGGGGCTCCTCTCTGAGCCCAGCTGCAGGATGTGGTTACAGGAGGTTAATTGGGTTAAATTCATCCATGAGAAAAACCCCCAGCCTTCCTCTCTGGTGTGGGGTTGCACCCAGCTGGGGCTCAGGGCAGTGGGACTCGGGGTTGTGCCACATTCCCAGCGTGCTGCAGCTTCAGCTTTGCAGGAACGAGGGCAGGGGATCTGCTCAGGTGAGGAAGAAGCAGAATAAATTCCAGGAGAAATGAAAGCAGCAGGGAGAGGATGGAAAAAAGGCCACGGGCAGAGGTTTTCGTCTTATTTTTCTTTGGTGAGACGATCCCAAAAGCCTGGACAAAAAATACACAATGAATTGGTGAAGGAAAAATCCACATTTTACGATCCCTTTCCTTTTGCAAGCTGTGTTTGGTTCTCTCCCTCCCGAATCCCCTGATGCCTCAAAGACACATTTGTGCAAGGGAAGGAGTATTTCTTTGACCTTGCCATCTCGAAATTGAAAACACAACAACATGTATATTAAGAAAGAAGAAAAGGAATCTCTCCATACCCCCTGAACACACATCTTTCCCCGGAGAAATGACCAGGGGACAGATAACCCATACTTCATGTGCCACCCGAGGCCCCCGGATACTCATGATTAATAGAACAGAATAGGTTACGTTACTGTCCACAGCAAATCCACCTAAGTGTAATTAACAACTGCTCCTCCTGCCATCGGGCTGCTTCCATCTCTCTCTCCTCTGTCATTCTTCCCTCTTGTTTATGCCTTTCTCTCATTCTTTTTTTGCCCATTCTCTCTTTGTTACGCCAGTGCCAACACCTAATGACCGGGTATTTCACGCTTACAAACCCTGCCGACCCTTTTTTTGCTGTTTTTTTCTCTCTCAGTCATTGCCTATCTCTTCTCCTTTCCCCCCATTTCATCACCTTCCTCTTTTCCTTTATTATTACACCTAGAATGACAAGTATATTTCTCTGTAATTTTTATAGGCACAAGACAGATCTATATTGTTGATTTTGATAGGGAGTAAGAGACTTGTGTCTTCTGGAATTGTGTTGTAGTTTGTGCTTTGTATTATGGCTCTTTAATGTCTCAGAGCCCTCTGATACTGCCCCGGGCTCTGACAGCCTCTTGGGCCAATTTTATTTACCATTCTTTCCACTTTTTAAATCAGCACCAAAGGGCAGCCTGGAACTCTCTGCTCAGATCTCTTGGCCCCTGTGAGGTGGTGAGGTCTGGAGGAGCCAGAATCTGGGGCAGAGTAATAAAATAAAGATATCTCCTAATGGAAATTGAGGGAGATTTTGGATGGCTGCCTTCCCAAAAGTTTTCTAAAAGGATCCTTCCATATCCATCATGTCAGATACAGGGAGAAAAAGGGAGGACCATTCTGGAAAGTCATAATGGAGTTATTTGTATTCAGTTCTGAAAGTGAGATCCCGAGATATAAAGCACATTTCACTATGTGAGACGTTGTCCTGGTTTAGGGCAAATATTTTGGAGGAAACCTCTGGGAGGTC
>JAHLSL010000008.1:2001012-2015880 GCA_025920805.1 Petroica traversi
AGGGGACGATTGGGGATACAAACAGGCCACATGGCTAACCCAGGACAGACGTACAGAAACGCTTCCAGTCCTCATGTTTGCATCAAAGTTGGATCATTAAGTTCACTCCCACTTTCTGATACTAATTAAGAGGAAAGATCAAAACAGAAGTCGGTGCTTGTGAAACTCGGCTCTGTGTCTCTACACACCCAGTGCAGCAGCTTGAATGAGCAATTATTGCAAATGGCCAACGAATTTACTCCACCTCTCTGAATGTGGGAGGCTTGTTTAAACTCTGGGTAAGAACTCGACTTTCCTTAATGCATCTTAAGGTTTTTACTCAGAGTCAACCTCTAAGTGGTTGTGTTATTAAATTGGTGCAGTCCCCATGCAAATGAAACTGTACCTGCCTTGCCTGCACAGACAAAGAGGCCATGAGAGGAAATTAGTGCTCATCCTTGATTATTTCATTAAAGCGCATTCTCCTATGTTACAAGGGGGAAAAAACACACCAAAAAAACGCTTCCAAGAGGGTTGTTTTGTCTTCATTATCATTCATAATTTGCCTTTGCTATAATTCACATCCCTTCACAAAATAGCAACATATTAGTTGGAGCTTTCAATTAAACTCCCAACACCTGCAGGTGAGAAAACACAGATGGATTCGCTCCTCCATGGAAACACTCAGTTCCATGTGAACTGGCCAGAGAGCCAGAGAGAGAATAGGTGTTAAAACAACACTCAGCTGCTCACAGTGCCTCCATTCATTCCTGCAGAATCCAACATACCTGGAGTGCGGCCCCAGCTTAACCCTTTGCTCTCCCTGTGCCAGCTGTGCCTCCAGCAGAGCCATCCTTGGGGCTCAAAGTGCCATCCAAAGATGGCAAAGAGATTTGCATTCCTCAAAGCGCCTAAAAGGAGATTTTATGGTTCCTAAATGTATCTCTCTGGTGGATCTCTGACTGGCTTTTCCTTTTGTCCCCCTGCTCTTCCAGAGCCATGAGCAAAACTGAGATTTTGCCAATCCCATTCTGAGCTCTGCAGCACAACACAGAGCAGGATGCAGGGAAGGTGCTCACTGCTGTGTGCACAGATCCTGTGCCTGCATAAACCCATCCACATCTGGGGTTCTGTATTCTATGGATTTATCCATAAATTCTGTATGGACAAATCCTGCTCAGCAGCATCCCTGCTGGACAGACTCTCTTGCACACTGATTTCTATTCCCAGGCAGCTCCCAGTTGGGAGTACTGGGCTGATGTGGTGTTATCCCATCACATCAACTTTTTTTCCATGGCTATTATAATTTGCAATTAAGAACTAAAATTAATGTCTGTATTACTGAGGGATTTGGGACAGCAGGTGAGACAAAGTTTTATTTTAGGCAAGTGAAGCCGGTAAAATGTGAATTGTCCATATTGGACACCATAACATTCTGCCTTGTTAAAAGTGCCATAATTTATTTTTCTGTTTAAACTAATTTAATGACTCTTGCAAAGGATGGTGAATGTAAGGAAAAGTGTATTTTTATGTGCTCCAGAAAGAAACAGTGTGAACTGGGCATTGAGTTGCAAAATCAAACACCTGAGGAATAACCAGCAGCAGGACTTCCCTGGGAGTTTTTCCATGTAGTCTAACAGGATTTAGATCAAGACCAGTGTATTTCACATCTTATGGGTGAACTTCAAATTTGCTGTATAACCAAAAGCCAGTTAAAAGTAGATTTGTAGTACATTGAGAAAACAACTTCTTCTCTATATCTTATGTTTGAATTATGACTGACACATTTTATAGTAATTTTTAATGTAAAAATGGTGAAAATATTGTAGCATTACCCTTCCTGCATTTTGCAAAAGACAAGTTCAGGGCATGGTGGCCACTCTAAGGGTTAGGAGGAAGAGGAGATGGGGAGGAAGCAGGTTGGGATCCAGAGGGCTGGAAGCTCCAATTGTGTTTCAGGTGCCTGAGCAAAGAGACAGGCCCAGACTGGGGTTGGAAAGCTGAGGTTTTTATTCAGTTTTTTAGTGTGAAAGGCTGGTCACAAGTGAGGAATTTGAGGGTTTTGAGGTACAGAATCTGCCAGAGTCCAGGCTTAAAGGAAGTGTTCCTTTCCACCTGAGCTTCAGGGCCCCAACTCAGCCTCCAGTGGTAGAAGCCTTCGAGGCTTCTTTGAAAGAAAAGGAATTTCACTCCTTAAAAGTTGAACATTACGTGGCAACAGAGCAACCAGAGCCCTTTTCTCAAGGAGTTGGACTCAATCCTTCTCCAAACTCTCGGATTCTGTCCTGAACAAGATTCTGGCCTGGACAAGTTTCCCATTCTGGATCTCAGTGTGAAGAGTTTCTCATTTTTATTGAAGGACACATGAACAGGTGGGTGCCACTCTGCAGAGGCCTCCTCACCTGGCTGAGCCCCAGATTCTGGGGAAACTCAAGCTTGAGAGGGTCAAAAAACATCCTTCAGGTGCTCCAAACCAGCACGAACATCAAAGCTCTGCCCATCAGTTCATTTTTCACCCTGATCATCCTCCTGTCCCCTCTGAACACTTCAATCCTTCTCTCACACCCAGATTTCTCCACGGTGGCTGTGCATTAAAGCACTGCCGTTTACACTCCTCTCCCCATCCTGTTAGGAACTCGCTTTTCCCTGGTTCAATCCCAACCTTCTCATTAGGTGCTGAGAGATGATGTTTGGTGTCTGAGAACGTTAATGAGACAGGTTGAGCACCTTCAAACCAGCGCATGAAGGAGGGGGAAATGAGGTGTGAATCCAGGCTGAAATTCGGGCTGCTGGAGGAACTGACACATTCACTACCCACTACTACAAACAAAAGGAGGGGGAAATTTGTTTTCCAAGCATGGATTTGTCATTTTTTAATTCACTTTTCTAGCTAATTACAGCAAACTTCCTCGGGAAGGACTTCCAGGGGAGGATGAGGGTATTTGAGCCGTGCTGGGCAGAAGCGGCGCTCGGAGTGAACTCTGGCCTGCTCACTCTATTTAGCAAGCTCTGAGATGTGTAAGTACATTATCTGCAAGGCTGCTAAAGAGCGCTTAGGGAGGATTTGTGGGTCTGTGGGAAGGACAAAGAAAAATGTTTTCTAATAAATTATTCACAGCCTCGCAATCCCTTTTGGGCAGATTGTTGCTCTGTTTGCCCCAGCGCTTCCCGGCTCCTCTCCCGGCGTTCACACGCGGAGTTTCTCACCTCCAGAGAGCAGCAGAGATCTCAGGCAGGCTGCTGCAGCTAATGGTGGCAATTAATAACTTGTCATAATCCCGAGGATGAAAGGGAGGGCTCGCCATCAGCAGTCAGGTCATGGCGCTTCTCTAAAGCAAATGAGGTGCAGGTGTTGTCCAGATTTAAAGCTTTGCTCTGCTGTCAGCGCTGCCAAGCCCCAGCCACAGCATCACCCTACAGGTCCATAAGTTACTGCAGGAGTTTTCATGCTCCAGGTGCACTCGTGTTTTCCAGCCTTCTCCCTCCCTCCACCGCCGTTCATTAGCGGCAGAGAGGAATCCTCGGAACGTTTCAATAAATCATAACCCGGCACAGTTAATTCTGAAGCTGTAATTGCAGCGGGCCCGGGTATTTGCACACACCAGGCAGAGCAGGGAGGCTTTATTTTGCATTTGTAAACAGCGATGTGTTTGGAAGGGGATGTGTTATCTTTGTCTTTTAATTGAACGTCGTGGATAAATGGCTTGGCTACCTCACAGCGGCTCAGGTCCGTGTTCTCTGCTCAGGCTGGAGAAAATGAAACCACATTATTGGGTTAAACAACAAACTGGAGAATCACTTCTGTCCTACACAGGGCTGGTGGCTTCTCCTTTTTGTGTTGCTCTGGGTCAGTTCTGCTTGAAATGAACCAAGTTTACAAACCTCTGCTGGTTTGTACACTCCTATTATGCAGACGAGGTTATGCATTTGTAACTGTCACACGAGTCAGAGTGATCCAGCATTCTCATCTGACCCTGTTCATTTAAATGGGAGCGTCTTGTTGACATTGATTCATGTTATAACTTATATCGATGCATTATAATCCCTTTGTGTCACCCCACTGGTTATTTCTACTCAAATGTTGTGAATAAACGCTGGCAAGAAGGGGCAGTCGGATTTGGAGCTGTTTTAAGGGATGTGGAGCCCACCTGAAGTCCCAGATCGGTGCCTCGTGCTGGCTTTTTCTCTGGAAGACAATTAACATGCAAAGTATCCCATTCCTGTGCATTTGCATGGCAAAGTGTCTCCTGGCTTATTAATAATTTGGGGCTGTGCATTCCAAATGTATATTGCACTCAACTAAAGGGATAAGTAAACACCATTATGCATGCATGTAGGTCTTTATCAAGGTGTGGTTGATAATGTTTTAAAGCAGAACTATTTCTCATGAAAATAGCTCCTCTTAATAGCCTCTGTCTCTCTATTGTGCTTCTTAGTGAAACATAAATCACTAATATGTTTTCAGCTGCAAACTACTCTCTTTTTCCATTGTATTCACAGATTTAGTGGCATTTCAAATAGATAAACACAAGCAACATCTATCAACACTACAAAAAGGGGGCCTTAATCAAAGCTCCAGGTCCCAGGTCTCAGCATCTCCATTTACCTTGAGATAAATCCATTGGTGTGACCACCACTGCACAGGGTGACAAATCACCCCAGTCAGCTGAGCAGTGCAAGGGCTTATTGGCCTTTCTTTAAGTGGTCTTACCCTTCAATGAAAAGGATGGTGCTTGTCAAGCAGGGCCAGATTAAAGTTAGACAAAAAGAAATGATCTGTTATTAGAAAACTCCGATTGAGAATCACAAAACAGGAAAGAAATATGAATAAGAATTTACAGTGAGGATGCTCCCCCCACCTTTCCTCATCCTCCCCCAAGCAGAAATTAACTTTAATTACTTTCCCAGCTTAGCACATGATGAATGTCAAGACAACGAGGCATTAACATTAAATAAATATGTGGCTCTGGGGATGTGCCTGGTGGAGCAGAGGGCAAGGGCAGCCTGTGCCTGGTGGGGCCTGGCTGGAGAACATCCCTGGAGTGCTTCCTGCAGGGCTGGATCTGCAGCAGAGAATGGCTCTGGAGAGATCCAGGGATTCCCCTGGTGGGAGCTGCCCTGTCTGAGCACAGATCTGGAACTGGGAGTGTTGGGGTTTGAAGGGGAATGAGTGACAGAGCCATGAGCAGAGCCATGGCTGCTTGGCCAAGGGTTTGTTGGAGCCAAGGACAACTCCTGCTGCTTCAGGAGCACATCCTCACCTTGTTTGCCATGGCACAACTGCAGGAGCATCACAATCTCCTGTCAGCTCGGCCCTCAGCATTTCAGCTCACAGGGTTCCTAAAAAGAAACTTGAGATTAAAAAACCCCACATGCAGATAAGCTAAAACCTCCTGAATGACATTAAATTATCTCAATAAATAATGGGCAAATTCTTCCCTCAAAGAGTGCCCAAAACCTCTGCCTTGTGTTCTGGTGAGCCACACAAGTGCAAGATTGTGTTTTAAAGTCTCTCCAAAAGTCCTACTTTTAAAAAGGAAATGACTGAACAGGCAGCAATTGAAAAATCTCAGAGCAAACCTGCTTGGAAAACTGAGCAAATGTTTGCCCATCCAATCAGTTTGTTTGCTGAAGAAATTCACAGTGAGGGACTAGTGAGGTAAGAAGGAAAAAGAAGGAAATTATCCATGTTTATGTTTTTTCCATAGGGCCAATGTATATGGTCATTGGTTTTGAGGTTTTTTTCCCCATACCATTGAGATTAATCCATTTAAAATGCACTTGGTTTCTCGTGACTTGATAGACCACTGTAGAAAGATTAATTTTCTGTAATCATTTGATTTGATGAATGTCTACACAGCCCAGTACAAGTTTATTTTCTACTTATCCTGATCCTGAAATTAGTTGCTAAGGGTACTCCAGGGAAACACTTCCATAATTATAAATAGGGCCTGACAGCAGACATTTCCAATTGCAATAATGTAAAATGGTTATATTTCACCTCAGAGCAGAAAACACTGGTAGGGACACAAAAGGAAACATGTGCAGCTTCCCTGTGCTTAAATAGACATGGCCTGGCAAAAATGTCAATAGTGCCTGTTCTACATGAATTATTTTATAGTTGAAGGTGTGGAGAGTAAGATACAGAGAAATTAAGGGATTTGCATAAGGAGCCAGCAGAAACAAACAGCAGAGATAGGGAAAGGTCAAAGCTCCCCAGCTCCTCAAATGGAGAGAAAATAGTGCTCTGCAATTAGTGAAGTAATCCAAAATAAATGTTTGGATTGGTACCTCCAGAGCTGTATCCAAACCCAGGGAAACCGTGGGATGAAAGGCTGGGATTGGGATTCCTCTGTGGTGAAATTATCTTCACATTCAGCTGCAGCTTCCAAATTCAGCATTAGAAGGTGCAGGTGACCTCTGAGGAGTCAGCAGAGCTGTGACACAGCCCTGGTGCAGCAGCACAGGCAAATAAATACACAGCAAAATACACAGCAAAATACACAGCAAAATACACAGCAAAATACACAGCAAAATACACAGCAAAATTCCATTCCTAAGCCTTTCAGGCTGTAAAGTGCTTTGAAGGGGCTCAGAACATCCTGGAGGTGGAGAATTATTGGCCACAGTCCTCAGGTGAGGCCAAGCAGCCAGAACAGATGGATGGGAGCCACTTTGTCCTTCCTTGTGCCAGCACCTTGGGGCTGTGGGGCACCTTCAGCTGCAGCAGGGAGGAGCCCAGGGCTCTGCTCTGAGCATTGTTTTCTGCAGAGAATTTGCTCTTTTATGATCCACAGCACAGGCAATTAAAAAGTGCTGTCTCTATGCAGTCACACTTACTGTGCTAGTCCAGATAGAATAAAATATCTGTTTAAAGACACCAGTTGTATAGATCTAAAATATCAAGTAATGCTCAAAGTTAAGAAATGTAATAATTATCTGATAAAATGTCTAATATTCATAGGCAAAGCCTTAAACTGCCATGGTGATTGCACAGTAATTTTATATAAATTGATTAAGTACGTTTTTACTGATGCTTTAAGGCCACTCATAGCATGGGAAATGATGTTTTGTTATCAGCTGTTACTAAATGCACGGGTTTTGCTGGAATAAATCCAAGTGTTGGCTTTAAGGCACAACACTGAAACAGTTTCCAGCTGCTGTTCCTGCACTCCAGGTGGAGTAAATTTACCAAACACCACACGAGGACTTTCCAAGTCCAAGAGGTTCTGTCACCCACAAGATCAGCAGCGTTGTCCCAGCCTTTAGAAGAAAACCTGTTGCTTTCAGCAGCACAAACAGAGGAGAATCCTCACATTCCTCAAGTGGGAAAACATCTTTTGCCTGGTGGGTGATTAAAGGCAGCATCTTGTTTGAGGCAGAGACGCTGAAATAAAGATCACTTCAATTTACACCTCTCAGTTGCTAAGAAATTTCTTCTTGATCTGCAAATAAGGAATCTCTGGCCAGATCATTAGGTTATTTCCTGTTACGAAAATGGCATGATTATTATTAAAATGTAACTATAAATATTTATGCTGATAGAAGCCCCACTGTTGTTGCTATTATTTTTCTTGCAATGCCTTAGAGGAGATGCCAGATAATGGCAGAACTCAAGAGGTCACTGGAGGTAAAGAGGGGAATTTTTCTGGAGTTATCATTGCTGAATACAAACTGCCAGGGAAGGTACGGGGATTTTTTCACATCTGAAAAGTCACTATTTCTCTTTTAAGAAGAGAACATATTCTCTTTTAAATCTTTAAAGATCATCTGTTCTGCAGTGCCTGCAAATCATTACAGTTTCATACTGGTTTGCCAAGCAGAGAGCTCAGCTATCCATTTTCCTGCTCAGCTCTTCCCATCTTGGCTCCAGCCTTCCCTGCCTTGCTCACCCCAACCTCTGGGCAATATTCCGGGAGCAAAAGTGGAATTTTGAAGAGCTGCTGTGAACCAAAGTGATAATAATTGCAAATCTTGGGTTCTGAGTTTGAGTCAAGAGCCCTTTCTGAACTGAATGTGAAGAGGGGGAGATTTTGGCAGGAGAACTCCCCCAAAACATGGACCAAGTGGCAGAAATGCCAATTCCATTAAATCAGCCCGAGGTTTCTGAACTTTTGAAGGAATTATTGCTTCAAAGACAGACTCAGAAATTAGCAATGCTGAGTGAATGGGGTAACTCAGAGTTTTTTATGTTTCTGGGCAAAATAAATGTTCATTCTTTATAGAAATCCTAAAGAAGGACCTTTTTTTCTGAATGTTGACTCTTCTGTTTTGCCTAACTGCTTTAAAACTCAATTAAGAATTTTTGGGAGTTATAGGAACAAAACCTAATGAGTACGAACAAAAAATACTTGCATGGCCTCTTGTGTGAAACCCATAATTTTATACAATACAATATATATTACAACTGGATGGGTTGGGCTCTGTAAGACCAGGGTGAGCAAAAGCACTTTCCAAGGTCTTTTGTCAAAGAATCAAATCTGAGGGACCAGAGTCATAAATACCCACTTGGCATTGAATGTGACACACCTCAGAGAGAATTTTGGGGCCTTTTACTCTCTCAGATTTTTTGATTCTTGCTCTGTGAAAAGCGGTTTAAACTCTCACCTCAGTAATTAATGAGTCACTAATTCACATTTGTAAAGTGCTGTGATCTTAAAGGTATTTCCCAATCCAAAAGAATCCATGAAAACACGTGGTTAGGTAACAAAATATTGTATTACAAACAGTGATTTGAGGACAATTTCATAGTTAACCCAAGTTTTTATTAAACTTGGGAAAATCTTTTTCTTTTTTGCCCTGAATTTCAATTTCTTCCCAACAGGAGTGGACAGCTCCTGATTTCCCCCCCTCCTTTGCTTGCTGTTTGAACGGGTTGGAATTTTACCAGCAGATTATTCCAGCTGCTTGTAAACCACAAATTGCCCAAGAACTTTTGAGTCCAGAATTTCTGACTCTTAAAATCTCTTTATCCTGTCGTGTCCCATCCAAGCCGAGCAGCTGATTCACAGCTTTTAGTGCTCTTTGCAGTGCCAGCAGAGAAATTCAGGGCCATCAATGCGATTTTTAAGGTGGCTCTCAGGAGTTCTGGAGATCTTTGGGTCATTAAAAGCCGGAGGACACGAGGAAAAACCCCTCGCACTTCATTAGCAGGAAAGATCTGCTTTTATCTGCTAAATCACACAATTTATATAAACTGCGCCGGAGGTGGGGGAAACCGAGTCAGCAAAAGAGGAGCCAAAGCCAAGGAATGGCCAAACTTCTCTGAGCTCAGTGCAAACTTGTTTTATTGAATTTTACTTTTATATGCCGTATTAACATCTCATTTGCATACAGATTGCGCTCCGTCTTCGCTCACAAAATGCCCCGTCAGCAGTTCCCTGCACAGCCCAGGAGTGGCACAGCAGCGTTCAAACACTCCTGGTAAATTTTAAAGCAAGATGCAGGAGCTTTTGGTCAATCTGCTTCCTCACTTATCAGATATATTTGTCTTTCCCTTCCCAGTGCAGCGATGGCTGGGGCCTGATTTTATTTATATATATATATATATAATTTTTTATATATTTTTTTAGGATTATTGTAATGCTTCAGTTACTCCAGGACTGCTCAGGAAATCCAGCGCTGCTCACCCCAGGTTTCCCTGCTCCTGCAACTCTCCTTGTGGGAGCAGCAGCACAGGGAAAGCTCTGCCAGGGCAGAATTTGACCACAGTTTACTGGAGGAGGTGAACATTTCATCTCTTGTTGCTGCCACCAGTGGTAGAATTGCCTTAGAACCAAGCAGAGAGCCCAGAGAGCTGAGCAGAATGAAATGTAAATAAATCCAGCACAAGCTCTGGAGCAGCTGGATGTGATCCATTACCACAACACAGATTTTTCTCCATGTACACAGATAATTCCCAGCTGCCCTAATATTTTTTTTTTCAACAATCAGCTCTTCATTGATGAGTTCTAATAATTCTATTTGGAGGCTGAGGAAATAAATGCACCTCCCAGGCATTTGAGCACACGGCAGAAATGACAGTGTGGTATTAACAGTTGTATCTGCCATGCTGGAGTAATAGAGATGAGAGTGGCAATACATAAATACAAACAGTGAATATCACCTGGCAGCTACTGATGTGTGACTGCCCTTATGTGGTCATGCAGAAATGCCTTTTTTTTTGTGAAAACAAAAAAAAATATAATTTTTTGGGTGCTGTAACTAGTGCTGGCAGGCAACAATGAAAGCCATCGCCTCTTGTACTGTCACTAAGTGGATAAAGCAAATAATGAGGAAATGTTGAGGAACTTTCAGAGCTGCACCACCAAAATCTGAGCTCTGGAGGCTCCGCTGGGCACCACACTTGGGATTTAGGTTTGTTAAATACACCCGGGCTTGGCTGCCGGCCAGAGCCCGCTATTGTCCCTCCATTGTGGCATCAGAGCTTCAGACACAGCATAACAAGCACTGCTAATGGCACTAATTAGGAGCCGTGCTGCTGATTTATGCCTTTTGTCACTGTACAAGCAGTGCAAGTGCTGAGCTCTGCAAGGATAACAATTATTGGTTCGGGTGAGGATTCCCTCATTGAAGAGAGACATCTGATTTTTAACTGTCAGGGTTCAGAGCTGGGCCCAGGGAAAATATTCCAGTGAGTGCAACCAAGGGTCCAAACATCTGCTCTTAATTCAGGTTTGAAAAGAAATCCATGACCAAAAAAATGACAAAGTGGGAAGGTTGTGTGGCAGATCAAAACTCCAGGTGATGATTATTTACATTATCTAAAGTTATATGTGATATTATTTATATATCATTTATCTTTGGGAGACAGAAGTACAACTCTTAATAGCACTAAATGTTTTTACCTATCTCAAATATTAGTGAATGAAATATCTTTGTATTCTCACATTACTAGATGAAGATTTAATGGGAAGTTCATAATATTCTCAAATAGGGAGTTCAACTCTCCCTACCCAGATTGTCCCTAAATTCTGTAGTTATTGGAACTAGAGCACACATTCCTCTCAGCCAACGGGTTGTTTATTTGGAATTAGGGTTGTGCACACAACGAGAGAGCACTGGCACTGCCTGCTTTGGCACAGCTGGGACTTGAATTCCCATTTTCCTCTTTGAATTTTGCCACCTCATGCTTGGAAGTGTCAGTGTGTGTCCCCTGTGCTGGCCAGGAGCTTCCCCTGCACTTGCTCCTGTCAAACATCTCCCATCTTCATAACCGTGGGAGAGAAGGAAAACACACCCATGGCTAAAACACCTCCTAAAAACACCTGCCTTGGCCAAAAGATGAGGATTCCTCAGCCTCCAGCTGCTTGTCCTGCAGTGTTTGTGTGCAGGCTCCGTTCAGAGGCGAGGCAGGATGACCTCCAGGAGCAGAGCAGGAGGTGTTTGAGACAAGGCAGGAAATGTGATGGTCTGGAAGCCTGGAGTACAAGATCCAATCTCTCCCCACGCTGGCAAGAGCATGTCAGACATAATGGAATATTAAGAGAAGGAACCCATTGCAGGCTCAGGGGACTCGAGTGAGGTAGCATTAAAAACTTCACTGCTATTAAATCTCGGGGAGCTGCAGATAATTTTGCTTTAGAGGAGCGTGGCTGCTGGTGTGGTTAAAAATGCTATCGAAAAATCCACTCAGGAGGAATCCCTCAATAAAACAGAAACAATTGGGGCTACATTGGAAGTTCCTGCTAAGGAAAACATCATTTGGCAGAGGAGATTGGAGAGGCTGCAGAGTGACAGCACAAGTGGAGTTTTAGGGCTGCGAGCGGGAGCTGAGGGAAATGGTGGAAAGACTATTGAGACTTTATTAACTGCTACATTGGGGATCAGAAAAAGTGCTCCCCACAGAGAGAGAAAAAGCCTTTCCCAGAGCACTGCAACATTTGGCATCAGCTGCTGTGCTCGGGAGAGGGATGAAAGCCATTCTTTTTTTACCTGAAAACCTGCAAATTGCACTCCCAGAGCAGGTAACCAACAACAAAAAGACATTTCCTGCCAGCAAAGGTTTTCATACAGGAGGTTTTATGCTCCAAGAAAATTGTGACGTGGACAAGTATCAGAGAAACTGAAAATCGGGTCATCTATAAATTCTTAAAAGCTGCCTTCTGGTTTGATTACTGGGTGGTTAATGACACCACATTCCCTGACTCCCCCTGGATCCTGGCATTCAGCCACCAGCCTCAGTTAATCCTTCATCCAGTACCTCTTCCTCACTAAGGACCAGGGAGAAAAATCAGTATATTTAGAAGAAAATAGAAATATTTGGATATATTTGGAATTGTTTTGCTAAGACATGATTGAGGACACAAAAGACTGTCTTCTTTTTCCTCAAGAAATTGGCACTGACTGACTACTTTTGTTAAAGGACTGGAATGTGGAATTGCTCTTTTTATTTGTTTGGTTTTTATTTTAACTGGGCCATTACTCAGGCTACAAAATACCCTAAAATGGGGCAAATAAAGGCTGAGCAGGGCATCCCTGAGAGCAGCCAGAGGGGAGAGAAACACTCAGTGATGGGAGGCAGTGAAGGGATGGGGAAGGAAAAACTGAGTTTTCTAAAAACTTTTTTTTATAGCTTGAATTAGATCTCTTCTCTTTGAAAGCAGAAAGTTGCTGCTGGCCAGAGGGGTCCAGGAGATTTCTGTAGTTTGCTCTTCTCTGAGGTGTTGCTCTTCCTGGAGATCCCAATCCCTTCTTTGACTCCATCTGGGAGGAGTTTGGGGCTGTCCCCAAACATCCCTGGGGTCCCCAGAACCCTTGGTGGCCTCCTTTCCTGAGGCTGAGCTGTCCCAAGAGCTGCTGTGCCTCATGGGTGGCTCCTTCCATGTCTCACCCAGTGCAGATTCCCATTTTCTGGGCACTGGGGAAGCTGCTGACAGGGCAGAAAAGGGTAGAAATTTCATATTTTTAGGTTCATTCTTCATCTCATCTGCTGTCCTCAAAGTCTTGCTGCGAGTAAAGGGAAAATATCCTCGTCCTGTGCCTAGAACAGAGAATTCTGCTCTTTCAAAGAGGTTTTCTTTGAATTTTAGAAGGCAGAATGGTCTTCCATTACTTCACATTGAAGATAAAGGTAAGGAAAGAGCAGGATTTTTATCAGAATCCTCCTTCAGAGCAACCCTGCCCCTTTTGTGCTCCAGCTGGGAGATCCATAACATGAAGTGTAAGCAGGGGACCCCATAACAGCTGTCACAGCATCTGAAGATGTTTCTTCCTCAAATGAAACCTCCTCTGGTAAGGAAACATTAAAAAAAACCAGAAAGGCAATTTTAACAAAAAGAAAAGTCCTTTAATGAATTGCAAATAGACCGTAAATGAGCCCAGAAAAAAACCTGATGGGGTGAACAAAGTACATAAAAATCCCCTGTGCATTTGCTGTTTATAAATCAAACACTCACCCACCACGCCTGGAAGAGACATCCAAAGGAACATATCAAATTACCCAAAAGGTCAGGGAATGTAAAATACTGAACAGATTGTTATGGGATCATCTTTAATCTTCTCCACCACCTAAAAACTTGTGGGGAGGGGTAAATTAGACTAAATGAATTGAGGGAGCCAATGAGAATTTTTGGATTATAAAGCCAAAATCAGGAGACATTTTGTTCATTGAGAGCTCTGGTGCTTGCTGGAAATTCTCTCTTGGTTCTGCTGATAGGATGAGCTCCTGAATTCCCCTCCAAAGCTTTCTTTCCCTGAAGGTCCCTTCCAGTGTCCCTGCAGGGTGGGACAAGTGATCCCAGCAAGTCCTTCAGCAGCAGAGTTCAAAATCCACATGAAGGACAGGACTGGCTGGCCAAGCAATCCTTCTTGAATACCCCCAAGATATTTTAATTGGGATTTTCCCCCATGAATTGCCTGTCCATACACATTTTTCTTGAGACAGGTATTATTTGTGGGCGTGTTTTTATCCATCTGCATGCACAGCCATGGATTTGCCCTGTGGATGTCACAGGTTTTGCACTTAGTGCTTGGAGCTTTTCGTATTTTTCTCTTTGAGAACATGCAGTGATAGCTCCTGTATTTCAAAGAGCATGCAATCCAAAATCTGTCAGGAGGAAATATTTCTTTAAGGAAGAAAATGTGTTTTTTGTTAACTTTCTCAATCTCTCATCCATTCAGCTCGGTGCTGAATGAACGTCCAAGCTGCTGCTGGGCTTGGGGTGGGACTTCTGTTCATTCCACCTCTTTAAACAAAGTTAACAAGAGGGATGCCAAAGTTTGAATCTCCATGTGAGGTTCCTTCCCCAAAAATAAAGTTTTAAATTTCCAAATCAGACAACTGATTTATAACCATCCTTAATGGGTCACTATTGGCCTGGCAAGGAAACAGCATTTATTGTCTTGTCATATCAGTCTGGAGTGATTGTGCATGCCACAGGAAGGCACTGGGGAGAAGAATCCATGCAATTCCTACAGCATCAAAGCCTCCTGGGGGTTTCCAGGTGACTGAATTCAGATTTATTGTTGGTGAACTTGGTTCCCAGTGACCTATTTAATTCTAAATTAGCATCTCTATTGCAACGCTTAGCTCTTCCCAAACATACACTAATTTGGTCTCACACCATCCCTCAAACAGGAAACGGGATAATGAGGTGTGGGATCTTTTCTCTTTCCCTTTAACTGTACCGTTATTAATGCCCGAGCTGTTCTGGGCTCATATAACAAAAGAAGACAAAGCACATCAGTTTATTGGAGAGAAATGCAGCCCAGAGCAGCCCTGTCCCAGCCTTCTCGCTGGGCAGGCAAACCCAGCTGAACAAAACCATCCACAGTCACCAATAAACTACAACCAACTGGTCCCTCTCAACAGTTTGCTGTTCATTTTGCTTGAAACAAATTCTGATCCATTTTATAAAACCCCTGCTGCTCTCACCTTCTGCAGCTTAA
>JAHLSL010000008.1:2015890-2025890 GCA_025920805.1 Petroica traversi
CTGATGCACAGTGAGGAGATGTTTGTAGTATTTTCAGATTAAAAAACTTCCATCATTAATTACAGATGTTGAACTGTGAGAAGTGTTAAGATGGATTATTGCTTCTGGTCAAAAAAGTTTTGTGACACCTTGATTTTAAAATATCAGTTCCCTAAAAAAAAATAGATCTTTTTGATGTATCCTAATCCCTTTGGTCAGTTCAAAGTACAATTTTTCCACACTCTCTTTATCTTCATTTCTGTTTCAAAATTTGAATACCATTAAGGCCATACTTCAATCCAGGAGAGGCTTGGATCTCTATTTTCCCCTCTCTGACTTCTTAGAGGAGCAGTAGGTACTATAAAATATTCTGTGCCATTCTAACTAATCACCCCTCTGGCATTCTGAGCAAATGCAGGTTAATGGTGAATCTCTTAATATTTCTATTAATTACGTATATTATCCTAATAACTCTATTGTCAATTTTTCATGGCTAGGTAATGACCAGAGCTGGGTTAGCTGTTCATAACTGGATTTAAAGGAAAACAGGGATTTTTGTTTGGTTGTAAATTTCCTGCTGGCAAAGCCTAATTCCCACAAACTTATCTGTTGCCCAAAATGAATTTAGGAGTGTTCTGTTCAGGTGTGTTTGAGCAGAGGCAAATCCATCACTTCTGCTCTGGCCAGGGGCATTTACAAAGGGTGTGGGATAAGAGCTGTTGCAGTCTGTGGTTACAAGAATTAATATTTGAAGTATTTCAACCTGAGCATTTCATTAACCATGACAGGGGTATGGATGGAAATGAGAGCACTGGAAATATTGGGTTTTTTAGGGAGCCACTGTGCATTTCCTTAAACCCCCAACTTGAAGTTCAGAGGAGAATCTCTGGGAAGGCTTCCCATTTAAGTGCTACAGAGATGGAATAATTCAATCAGCCATTTTTATTCTAATAAAGTTGCTTGTTTGGAGTGGCAGGAAAGGGCTCCAGCCACCATTGTCCGTGTGTGTTCTGGTGCCTCCCACCACAACGAGCTGCAAACAGAACTGCAGCCAATTCAGCAGGACCTGATGAGCCCAGAGAAAGATCTGAACATAAGGATTGTTTCACAGAACCTGGGCAGCAATGGAGCTGAAAACATCGATTCATAAATTTCCCAGCAAGATGGGAGAAACTCTGCCATCGTTCCCAAGGAGTTGATGAACATTTCCAGCCCCAAATACAATTCTGTAATGGGGGTGTTTGAATGGAAAGGTAAAGAGACACAGAGAGGTTTTAATGAATAAGCAGAAGGAAATGTCCTTAAGAAAAGACCAGCAGGAAAATTTAAAAGGAGGAATCTTAGAAAAAAAATCCCAACACTTGGTTTGACTTTGCAAAAGCCAGAGCAGCTGTCAGCACAGCCCAGGGGAGTGAGAAGTTACCCCAGGAATGTAAGAAAGACTGATGCAAGGAGAGCTGCAGGAACTCCCAGGTGTGAAAGGAAGGCTGTTAAAATGCCTTTTTTCCCCCGAATTTAATTTCTCAGCCAGAAATGAACCAGGTAGATGAGGCAAAACAAAACTGGGAGGCTGGCTGGAATGTGAGGCAGCGCTGCTGGGAGCTGAGTGTGGATGTTGGATGGTTTAAGGTCCCTTCCAGCCCAAGCACTCTGTGATTCCCTGATTCTCTGCTGCAATACTTGGATTTCAGATGCCCTGGGTGTGGGTGAGGAGCTGACAAACACATCTCAGACAGCTCAAGCTTGTTGTCCCCTGGATTTGGGGACAGGAGATTGTCCCTAATGGGGAAGCAGCGAGACACCAGGACATGGATTACCCTGTCCCAGGTGCTTCAGGCTCACTGGACATGTCAGTCATTTTCTTCATGCACAAGACTTTTCCAGGCTGCCCACGGGCTGCTGGAAATCCCAAACAAATGTCAGGAGGAGCAGGAGGGCACTGGGTGAAGTGTAAAGGCAGTAGAAAAGGGAAGAATCACAGTTCTTTCATATTTAAAATCGATTCAAATGGAGAAGTGGCGGTGATTTATAAACTTGAGGAAGGTTAGCCTTAATCTCCAGCTAGACATTTTCATTGCCTGAGTAAACTTTGAGCTCATACGAGCTACAGAGGCAGGAATTGGGTATTAATAGAGACACTTGAGGCAGTTTTCTTAACTGAACCACCCACGGTGTCAAGAGGCTTTGCCAATGAAACCTCATGGAGTGGTTTGGCTGCTTAGGACAGCTCCAGTCCTAAGGGAGCCTCTGTGCTGCCAATTCAGCTGCTTCCCAAAATAAAGGGAGAGTGCAGAAGGAAATATAATAACCCAGAAAAGTGTAACAGCAAATGTGAATCACCAGAACTGCACCCCAGAGCTGAAGGAAACCACTGCAGAATTGTTGGTGCTGTGCAAAGCTCGCAGTGCCCAGAGGTGAAACAAATAAACAAATACTTTCACTTTGCTTTACACATCTTTACAGCCACACTCACAGGGAAGGTTTTTTTAAAAAAAAATTATAAACTATTCTGCATCTAAATTTTGAGTGAATTCTCCCACAAACTGCATGCAGCAGGTTTTTTTTCTTAGCTGCAACTTTCTTAGAGATCCAAGTAATGTAAATGACTTTTAAAAAGCCAATTAAATGTATGATTGAATGCCATCCTTGCTGACTGCAGCCTTCATAAGGAACTGGAAATGTGAGGTATTTTTTTACCTAATATTGAACACAGTTAATTAAAAAGGTAAAGATTACATTTTGCTTCAGTTAATTTGAAACAGAGAACCTCCATTTAAACAATAAATTTTGGATTTTAGTTCTAGCAATTAATAGACCAAACTGTGTACTTAAGGTTTTATTATATTGATTCTAAAATAATTAGATTAGCAAACACATTGCAAATATATTATCTAAAACAAATAAGATTATCACTACGCTTTTTGTTATACAGCAGAGCAATAAAACATATCACAGTGCAATCTAAGGCAATCTCATAAAGTTAATAGTCATGGAGCATATATTACATTCTTGCACTAAATGACAAAAGGCAGCACAAGCATCATGTGGACAGTGTTAAATAATTTGTAAAAGCTGAGACACATGTTTGATGTTCAGCAGATCATTTTATCCTGTGGGTGTTTGCAGGAGCATTTCTGAGCAGTCCTCACAGTCTCTCCCTGTAATCTCATTTTAGCCGGGTCTCCCTGCCCTGTCCCAGCACACTTTCACATTCCTCCTGGCAAAGCAAATTGTAAAAAGCGTTCCAGCAGCGGTCTGAAAAGCCTTCGGGCTGTTTGAGAGGCCCTTTAAAAAGCATGACATTCAATCAGAGTTCAGGGAGGAAAGTTTTAATGAATAAACTTGGTAAATTAGAGAGCACCGCGGCAGAGCGATTAACTCTCATTTGTGCATCGGTGTTAAAATTAATTAAAACGTTGAAGCCGTAGGAGGCAGATTCCCTGCTCGAGCCCTGCCTTTGCCCTCGGAGCCGGGCTGGACCAGCAGCGATTCATCTCCCCGGGATGTGGGGAGGGCTGGGAGAAAAGCACAGCCAGGACCGATGTGTTTGGCACGGCGCCGCTCTGCGGGACAACCACGGGGCCCCGAGGGTGACACCGTCACACAGCAGGGACAGGGATGGCTGGGATGGGGACACCTCCCTGCCCAGGGATTCATCTCCCTGCAGGGGACAGAGCTGATTTCGGGACCTGAGCAGTGCTGGGCTGTGCAGCCTCTCTGTCCCTGCTCCCTTCAGCTGGGTGCTGGAACTTTCTCTAGGAAGTACTTGATACAATAATTTAGTTTTATACCCATAGCTGTCACCGCCTTTTCCAACAGCCTTTCTCTGCATCAATTAATTACATGAGAATTAGCTGAACTTGATGCCAGAATGATTTTTGTCTTTTCTTTTATATCCCTTTACACAGTTCTGTGTATCCGCAAGTATCAGCAGCATGCACACTTGTAACCTTTTACTCAGTTCAGTGCTCAGTGCTCTGTGAGTGCCCTGCAGGCCCTGAGCCTGAAGAGCCCAGAGCTGCAGAGCCAGGGACACCAAACATTCTGCTGGCTCAGGAACCCAAGGTCTCTGAGCAGGAGGATTCTGGAAAGTCGAGCTGAGCCCAGCCCAGCCCCAGCATTGGGCTCCCTTGTTGGATCTGGGCTGTGGAAAGTCTAGAACTGGTGTGTGTGACTGACGGGGGTGCATTTGCCACGCTGGCACCTGGGGGAAGTGGATGCATCAAACAGGATCCTGATTCAAATCCTGAGGGAAAGACCCCAACCCCTTTAACCGTGTCTGGCTGCATTTTATAACACCAGGAAAAGGCATCAAACTCTCTGAATATTAAAGAAAAGGGGGTTATCATAGGGCTTTGGTGGCCATACATTTTAGCAACCAATTTGGTGTGAAATCACAACACTAAAATCTTACTTAAGACTAAAAGAAGACTTGTTCTCTTTCCAAAATCATTTTAGATCCATTTCTTTCGAGAACCAGGAGCCAATATTTTTTCCTAGCCAGACCTATTATGAGGTGGCTGTTTAACAAATTTGTGCTGGTTTGGAATTATAAATGACAGCCTATTTTATAAAGGGAAAAGTCTTCTTTGACAGCAGAACAATATCACACGGGTAACAAATGGCAAATTGTGTCATACAGCTGAACAGTTGTTTTCCCATGTTCACCAAGGGCTGTTATTAATTTTACATTGGTCAGAATTAAGGATTTTGGGGAAATTCATCTGAAACGGAAAGTATGAAAAATTCCTGCTCGATGAAAATTACCATTATTCGCTGTAGATCTATATTCATAACTTTAAAACCTGGCAGTCTTTCCTATTTTTTTCCTCTATAGATTTCTTGTCAACAAGAGTGTCAGAGGTCAATGTCAGAATGCCCCTCTGGCACCCATTAACTATAACCAGAAAACTTGTTCACTATTGATCTACAATGTCTAAATATCTATTATGTTGGATATAAAAGGTGGTTTCACGTCTTTCTAAAACAGATAATTCATACAGGCCAAGGGGTCAGGCCTGGTGATATATTATTGTTTCACTGTATCCCTGAAGTGCAGGAGAGGAGCAGGCCTGGAGAGGTGACTCTGAACTCTTGGGGACATGGCTGTGTGTCCACGTTCCCCACCCAACCTGGGAAGTTCTTTGTGGCTTTGAAGTGTTGGAACAAGTCATGTTTAAAGTTTTGGTTCGGGTCATGGCAGCCAGAGCTGGCATGAATCCCAAATCTGGGTGGAGGTCGAGTCTCTGCCCCTGTCCCCGTGGGGCTGGGGTGCAGCTCAGTGTGTGTGGAGCTCCTCACACCATGATGGTCACACTGCCAGGGCTCTGGGTGAGCTGCAGTGTGGATTTTACAGGAATTGTGCACAAAAAGGCACTGACCCCGTGGGTTTCATTGTCACAGCGCCAGTGACTTTGGCAGAGCGATGGCACTCGGTGGCCACAGAGGCTCTGCCCCAGAACATGTGTCAGGCTGTGGCCAGAGTTCCAAAATCGTGTGTTTTCTGCACAGACACTTGTGTAACATCACATGAATGATTTTGTTTGCTCATATCAACCCATCAAATTTATTGAGGCTCTTTTCATCTCCTCATTGTTTAACTGCTGAGGTGCCTCTGCTCTGCTCAAGGCTCAAATGCAGAGCAGGCATTTCTTTGTTCTGCTCTTCCTCCAGCAGAGCACAGAACACTGGGAGGGTGGAGGACACAATCCAGGGCTTGGTTCCCCTCAAATCCTGTGAATTCTGCCTTTGAGGCCCCGTGGCACTTCCATCAGGCACCTATTACTGCTGCAGGATGAGCCCCATAACAAGCAAACTCTCTTTGGAAGGCAGCTGATACTCTACTCTTTAATGGAGTTTATGGCCTTCTAGCAAGCCCCCAAAATGGTTCATATTCTTCCAGGCTACATTTTTGAAGAAAGTAAATTGAGATGAATCATGCTAAGATGAGATAGTTAAAATGTCAGGCTCCATAAGTTTCAATGCATCCTTATAGCTCTGAACACTAAAATGCAACTGAACATTGGAATAAGGGAAACAAAAGAGAATCAGATAACTAGTTCTTATAGAGGGGAAAAAAGTCATTTCTGTCTGCGCTGCTACACCATGGAAATCCACATAGTACAGTTTTAGAGCTGTACCTTAAAAAAAACAATTGCAGTTTCTTTTTATCACTGGCCTTGGTTACACATCACTGCCTACTCTATGGCACACTAGAATTGCAGAGTTTCTGAGGCAAACAATACAGCAGCAGCTTTATTTCTGTTTACAAATGGCACCTGGGGGAAATGTGCCTGTACCTGTTGGATAAATTACAAATCATCAGCACTGAATATGACCCACAACAGTGACACAGAGGGGGAGAGGGACCACGGTCTGCACACGTTTGGTGTTAGAGAGGAGGGGAGTGCCTGGTCAGTGCTGCTGGGTTAATCAGTTAATGAAATGTCACTGCTGCACTCTTTAAACCTGAGCTGTGTGGTGCTTCCTCATCCACCTGCTGGACAACAGCTGCTTCTTCATTTATACTTTATCATAATATTAACAATTAGTTCAATTAACTATTGTTTTAAGTGACTTGCTGAAGGTGTTGGACACCACCAGGAATATAAAACACCAGATTTGTGTCCAAGGGCCTTCTGGGTTCACAGGGAAAGGGCTGAGGATGCAGAGAAGCCTCGTGGGCCATGAAACACACTTAGTCCAAGCCCAGTGATGTTCAGCTGAGCTGACTGAAGGAAACCTTTGACAAGAACCAAGAACAAGGTTCTATCTCTAAACCAGGAGCAAACCCCTTCCCAAATCCCTCTGCTCCACGGAGGATTGTCTGGGACAACTTTCCCTGCCCAGCTGGGGACATCAGGATGATTTTCATCCTGCACCTAAACCCACCAGTCCTGGGCACCTGGTCACGACGTGACCTTGAGCTGCTCCCAAGGCCACCAAAGCCTGGAGCAGGGTTTGGCTTTGGGGGAAGCAGATCCCAGAGCTGGCCATGCCAAGGCTTTAGGGACAGCAGCAGGGATAACACCAGACACCAAATAGGGTCAGGAGAGACAACTGGGCTGTAACTGGAGCCCCTCAGGCCGCTCTGGCTGCAACACAGATGGGCCACAATGAAGGCTATCACTCCTAGTTTATAGCCATTAGCAACCCTGATCTGCCTAATATGAAACAGAAATAATAGTATTATTAATAATAATATCAAACTGACACATTATTAGCCTCTACAGATGGCTCTATTCCTCCTAATAATTTTTATTTTTATTTAATGTTTGGAGATGCTGTAAAAAGGGGACCAGTGCTTCCAAATGTGACCTCTGTGGGGTTTAAAACCTACTGAATCAGATGAGATATTAAAGCATTCAATGTAATGTATGACTCAAAGCTATGTTTTTAAAACTTTAATAGGAAATGTCTGATGCTTTAGATTGCTATTTCTTGAAGTATAGAAGGCTGAAGAATTTGCTTCAGAGGGTCTCTTTATATCCAGGAAGAGCCACGGTGAGGATACACAGCATGTTCCTCCCTCACCATGACTCTAAATAGATGTAAAGGAATTAACATGTATTAATAATACATCATGTTTCTGCTTTGTTTTATACTATTGTACATATGTTCTCACACCACAATCAACACCACCGTATTTAAATATCTCCAAGCAGTTCATTAAAGGGGGTGATTAACATCTGTCATGTGTTTTTTCCTTCCTCCTGTCCCCAAGGAGAGGAGGATGTTCAGTGGCAGACCTGATTCTGGTAGGGATTTATCGTTTTTATGGGAGGCTTTTTTATTTTGCTGAGGTTTTATTTGATGACACAGAACTTCCTATTGGGATAAATGTTTGCAGAGGCAACTCCAAAAAAAAGTCTGCTGAGCAGCTGAAGGGAGAGGTTGAAACCTGGGGCTGGTGTGGTGGGAATATGGCAGAGAAACCTTTGGCTGGAGAATGTTCTTTAAGGTCCCTCCCAGCCCAAACCATTCCAGGATTCCATGACTCAAGGGTGTAAAAGAGTGACTGCTGTAGCAACACTGCCCTGAGAGCTTGTGGGGTGCCAGGGAATTGCCATGGCCAGGGGAGGCTGAGCTAAGTTTTCTGTGAGCTTTCAGATATGTGAAGATGTGATGTAGCTGATATTTTCATGGCTATTTTCACCCTCAGCCAGATCATTGTGTGGGCAAGAGCAGAAATCAGATTAGTTACAGCATATTTCCTCACAGGATCTCCGAGCCTGCAATGACTGGGGTCTCCATTAGAGTCATTTTGCAGCATCATCTCCAGCGAGGTAAATTCCGCTAAGTTTTGCTTTCAGTTTTGCTTACCCATGGTAGCTGTCCAGGAAAAGCACAGAGCTTGTCTGAACATCTACATCACCCCTGCAAGTTTTCATCTGAACCACGAGACCACTGGTAGCTCTTAGTCATAAATTTACATCTGTCATAATATTTACTGATGCACCTGGCTCCCATTGGTTGTGTTCCGTGTGCTTTTCCAGGGAGAATTGGATGGCTTCTCCTTGCCAGTGTGGGTTGGTAGCAGCTGCTTTCCAGGGACAGGCTGGTTGTTATTGTCTCTGCTGGATTTGTGTTTTCAGCTTCCATCCCAGGAGGGAATTCCACACTGAGGGGAGGTGGGGAGGTCTGATCCTCGCCTTGCCTTCCCCAGTGCACAAACCCTGGAACTGTAAAGGTTTTCTGCACCTCAGAAACATCTGTACCTGGGGGAGATCCATATCCATCTGTGCATGGATCTGCCAGCAGGGAACGGGGAATTCAAGGAGAGGGAGAAGGTCTGTGTGAGCACACAAGCCACGAACGCACACACCGAGCCTCACAAAGGTCCCAGTGGGGAACCCACACTAAAGGTTAATGCAGCCCCAGGCTGTAATTAGCCTTTTGCACAGAGTCTCCTTGTTGTGGAATCTCTCTTTATGAGGGTTTGCAGGGCCAATGAGCCACCAGTCCCCTCCCCCAGTGCCCCCAGTAAAGCCACTGGCAGGGAGCTGGCGGGTGCTGGGCTTTGGGAGCAATGCTCAGGATCAGTTCCTCCCTTCCAGTGACTCAGAGATGCCAGGGATCCTCAGAGATGGAGTGAAGGAAAATGCCTTGCCCACTTCGTCCTTTTCTTTCACCTGAGTAAAGGCTGGGGAAAAAACCTGCCCCCCAATTTAGGAACTCATTGTCACTTCAGTTGTTGACAGCAAATTTGCCTCTTTATCAGATGTATCTGATACCTGAGAGCGAATTGGCACTGCCCTGTTGTAGGTCACACGAGAAAGGTTCCTCTCTGCTGAAGTGCAGGAAATTAAAGGAATTGGAGCCCAGTAGATATCACAAACTCGTTTCCATGCTGCTTATTCGAGTCCATCTCCCAAAAATGTGCTGTTTGCTGTTTGGGGATGGCTGATGGTTGCAAGGCCCAGTGAGGGTTTATTGCAGCCATCAACTCTGGTGGCTACAGGAGACAACTCCTGGGGTCAGTGACTTGGGCATGAAATTACATCGAGATATTTTGTTCTGACCTGGGTTTGCAGACCTTGCATGTGTTGAAGTCAATACTGCTATTGGATTTTCCCAAATGAACGCCATTTATTTTTAAAATTCAAACAAAATATCTCCTCCACCAAGCATGACCCATTCAGGAATCTGTGTAACACCAGTGCACCACTAATGAATCCCAGCAACAGCTCCAAGAGGCCAATATTTAGGGGAAAATCTGTAATATAGCAATGCAAAAACTAGAAGGGAATCCAATTTGATTTGGTTTGGTGCTGTTGGTGCATGGAGGAGATGGCAGCACAGGAGAGTGGGGGTCCTGTCCTGTCAGGGCTGATAAACTGTGATAACGTTTTCAAAAGGCAAATCCCACAACACACGAAGCCTCCTGGGAGCTGGGGAAGGTGTTGTCAGCTCCACTGCAGGCACAAACGCCAACTCCCACCACTGGGATATGTAACAATTTGTAATGCAACAATTAACAGAAATATTGACATAAGTATGTGCTCAGCAGGGAGCTGGTATC
>JAHLSL010000008.1:2031121-2060385 GCA_025920805.1 Petroica traversi
CCTGCCGGCGGCGGGCGGAGCAGCAGCACCGGGCGCGCTCCGGGATGCGCCGGGATCCCTCCGGAAAGGGATTTTCCTCTCCATTCACACCCTGGGGTTGGGTTTTCAAAATAAAGTCCTGGATATTTCACACGAAAAAAAAAAAAAAGAGAGAAAAAAATTTAAAACTTCAAGTTCTGCTCGTCACAAGAAATGGGTAGAAAAGGTTTCAGGTCGATCTCATCAAAGCAGCTCCGGGGCTCAGCGGTGTCCAGATGGATATTTGGGATTGCAGGGTCAGGGCCAGGCAGGACTATGAAGACACAAAAGCAGAAAGCCAAACCAAAAGGCTGAACCCCGCCAGCTGTAATTCTTCCCCAAGTAACACCGACCTTGGGAGGAAGAAATGCTGCCCATGGTATGGGGTGCAGGACTCTGAGCTGGCTCCAAACCTCTGCACGCAGCAAATCTGGAAAAAGTGAGAGTTCTTAGGGTGTTGGGGAGAAATGAGAGAGAAATTGTTCCCCGTGAGGGTGGGGAGATCCTGGCACAGGATGCCCAGATTTGCTGTGGCTGCCCCTGATCCCTGGCAGTGCCCAAGGCCAGGTTGGAGCAGCCTGGGACAGTGGAAGGGGTGGCACTGGAAGGGTTTTAAGGTCCCTTCCAGCCCAAACCATTCCAGGATTCTGGGATTCTGTGTTCATTCTTCGGTGCCACAGCCACAACTGGGAACAAGCACTGGAAACAGCTCCTTTCATATTTTCTACTGGAACTTCTTCACTGCTGGGAAAGGTTGTGGTTTGTGTCCTTCTGGAGAAAAAGTGGGAGCAGAGCTTTAGAATTTCTCTTTCTGTGAGTCCATCTTCCATGTTCCTGCACAGTTGCTTCAAAATAATTCATTTGTTTAGAAGCACAATGTTCTTTTCTGTATCAAAAGGGAGAAGAAAACAAATAATGGAATCATTAATTTTCATCTGATTTCAGAACACAGGGAACCATTGTAAACCTCTATGTTGAAATATTTTCAGGACAAATAGTAGAAATTAACTTTTTTCCCCTCCCCCTTTAGTAACTTTCTACACAGGGAAGACACATTTCCAAGGCATTCTATTTATGTTCCACGTGTTGCTGAGATTGCCTTGAATTGGATAGTGTGGAAAATCCTTTTTCTCCCCAATCTGTCTCTCCACACTGTAGATAAGTAGGACAATATTATCCTAGAACTCCAAAAACTTTATGTACACAACATCTTATTTGAAATTAATGGGCACATTCACAGTCCCAGAAACCCATTTATTTTTGAAGAGATGTTCTGCCTTTTTGGGGGCTTGCCATGTCTGAGCAGAGCAGGGTCAGGCTGAATATGGAGCTGTGGGTTGATTTATCTGCAGGATTCCTGCAATTTCTCACATGTCTGCTGGCATCACATCCAGGTAGGGATAGCATAAAGTGACATTTACTATTTCAGCCTTAAAGTGAGTGTGGATATTGTTGCTAATAATCATCCCCTTGTAAATTATAAATGTCAAGGACACCCAAACCCACGTTTTCGCTGGAGCTTCTTTTTCAGAAAGGATTTCTCTCATTTGCAGGGGTTGTCAGGCTCATGAGGCTCCTTTTGGCAAACAGCACAGCTTTAGCCTTTAGGGTGTTTGATCCCTGCCTTCAGCTCCTGCAAAATAAATTAATAAAATGAGCATTTTTTTTTTTTTTAGGGGATGGCCCCACTTAAAGTCCACATGCTTTAAGTTACCACTGGAATATTGCTTGTTAAAAATAGGAGTAAATTGAGCTGACCTTGGCCAGACATGAAATCAGGGAATATTCCAAGGGTCACGGAGCTGGCAGAGGTTCCTGTGCTGTTGTTAAACCCAGAGCTCTGCAGAGCCTGGGGAGCAGCAGAGGAGCCAGGAGAGTCCCCAGGCTGTGCTGCAGCACAGGGGAGGTGACATTGCTGTGCCACCACTGCAGTGCTGGGCTCTCTGAAGGGCTTCCACCACCTCCCTCCTCCCCAGCACAGCCCCAGTGCCCTGCAGAAATTCAGATTGAATAATCCAGGAAATCCCAGCTGAGAAAATCAAGTTCTAAACCATTCCTGAGTGTCCCACCCAGTGAGGGATGAAATTCCTTAGAGTCCAAACCATGGCTGCAGTTACATTCTGAAACCCTCCAGATATCACTAAGTTCTTTATAACTGTTACCTCTCCAGAGTTAAATAATTAGCTAAATAATTAGTTAAATAATTATGGAAATTATAACAAATATAAATGGCTCTTTGAATGAGTGGCATTCCTTAATTGGAAGATAAGCAAAAAGAAAATTATAGAAGAATAAGCAGCATGGAAAAATCCTGCTTCTGATGGTGCTTTATTTGATGGCTGAGTTTTCTCCAGTGAAGCCATTGCTCTGTCAGGTACAACTCTTAAAGCCTCAAAGAGCAAAGATTTTAAGTGCTAATTCAGCAAATTATTTCAATCCAAGCTCATGCTTAAATTTGTCCTTCTTCCAGAACGCACTGGTAAAATTTCTCATTTAGTGCAAGAGAAGGACATCCTTAATCTCATTAAATTTAAAGAAAATTTTACTGCTAGAGCTGTAAATAAGGTTGGACTTGAGGGTGACACTTGTGGGGTGGGAGAGGCCTGAGAACACCTCCATGGAAGAGGATGTGCAGCCAAAAGTGAACTTTTTTTGGGAAAATTGGGAATTTCTCCTGTCAAATTTGTCTTTCTTGTCTTGTATGGAATCAGTGGTTTGGACCTCCAGTTTAACTGGAGCTTAATGAATGTTGTCCTACACATACTCCCTTCTCCCCCAAATTATCCTAATTAATGGCTTTTGATTTAAGTGTATTCTGTTAAAAATAATGAAAGAAAATAAACTCCAGTTGGTTTCTCTGTTAAATAACTGTTAAATAGTAAATTTGCACATAGGACAGCTGTTAAATGCATCGATCAGGATTTTATTTAGGAAAAAATCCCAAACTTTGGGTGCAGCCTTCAGGATTTAGTCTTGATCATGCAACAATTCATGTTTTTCTCAAAGCCTTAGAGTCCGGATTCCAGCTTGGAAATCTGAATTTTTGGGCAGCTCTGCTCCTGATAGAACTGCTACTTTTGAAGCCATTATTTCTGGAGTTTCACATATGAGAGCTTGGTGAGCCTGGCATAATAAGGATGTGAAGATGGATTATGGAGAGCTCTCATTAGGGTGGGGAGGAAGACCAGGCTCTCTGGGAATGAGGGACTGGGGCAGCTCCTGCCTTCCTCTTCCATGGCTGGTGCTGCATTCTGTGTTTTCATTTTAAACATCATTACTTTCATTTAATCCCGTGCGTTTTAGGAAGGTAAAGAGATGAGGACATTTGTTCTGTCATCTCTCGTGTTTGAATTTGTTCCTGGTTGGTGAGGAGTGCTGGAAAAGGGGTGGCTGGGGTGGGTTGTGCAGATCTTCCCCGTGTGTGGCAGCTGCTTCATCCCAAATCCCCTCAGCACATTCTGGTTTACAGATTTCTTCCCAGTGACAGGAGTAACAGAGCAGAGAGGTGAATATCCATGGAGTCCTTGATCCCTGTTATTGCCTTGGGAAAGCAGACTGAGGCTGCACCTATAGAAACATTTCTTTTTGGATCAGAAGCACTTCTGGAGCTTCCTTCACCTGTAACACCTTGGTTTGCCTGGCAGAGTTTGGGGTTTGCAGCTGGATGAAACACCATGGAAAGCTGTGATCCAGGAATGTGCCAGATGAGCCCTGGGTGCCACTGCCACACTCCAGGGTGGATCCCTGCTGCTGCTCCTAAATCTGTGCTCTCCTAAATCTGTGTTCTCCTAAATCTGTGTTCTCCTAAATCTGTGTTCTCCTAAATCTGTGATCTCCTAAATCTGTGTTCAGAGCCCTGACTTGCAAAGAATCCTGAGTATTGCACCTTTGAAAATCAGGCTGTTGAGCTCAGCCCAATTTTACTGATTGGCACAAAACTGCTCCACTCTTGCTACAGCTCCTTGTTCGTGAACATTTATTTCACTCCTGTACCCAAGCAGCCATGGAAAATTCCAGCAGAGATCAGACTTTTAGTAGCATCTAAATATCAACCCGGGAGATTTTTCCAGCATGGGAAGTGCCCTTAGAAAAGAAGGAGCACTAAGGGACATCCCCAAAACTGCTGATGGTTTGAGCAGTGCTCACATCAGGATAATGATGAGTGCAAAGGCTGTGTTGGCCACTGAGTGTGGCCACATCCCCCTCTAGAAACAAATTTAAATGACACGAGTTGCCATTAATGAGTTGCTGAGTGTTAACAACAGATTTGCATAAGTGGGGGGCACTGTATTTCTAACTCATACTGTGAGTAAATGGTTTTTACTTTTAAATTTTTACGTGGTTTGCAAAAGTTCTGTCTGCTTACTTTCCATATTTAGTCAGGCTTGCTTAATAAATTACAGAAAAGAATTTAATTACTAAGAAATATAAAGTGATCCTTTATACAGAGCAAAGGCACTTGGCTCTTTACATGTTCTCCCTTGGTACCATGCTGCTTAAAATTAGCACGTGGCAGAGCAGAAGATTGTTTCTAAGAACAAACCCATTTCTATGCTCCCAACCCAAATGCAACAGGAAAAATACCATTATTGCAGGACTAAAGATAAAAAGTGGATTCAATTTTAAAACGCTCGTGGCAATGAAAAAATATAACTTCCAATGTGAGTCAATTCATCGAGGCCTTAACATTCATTTGTTGCAAATGGAGGGGGCAGTGGAATCCAAGGCTGGAGCCAATTGGCATCTTGCAGGCTGGGAAAGGTCAAGTGGTGGCTCGTGGTGTGTGTGCTGCTCCCAGGCTTTGTGAAAATGCTGGGATTAAACAGAAGTTACATCTGAGGTCAAGTGACCGCAATAACAGGGGACACGGCGAGCCCTCAAATCATTCCCCGCGATGAGAATGACACGGAGCTGACACAATATCTGAGGTGAGATGGAACTGAAATCCTCAGCACCTGCACACTTCACCTACTGATGGGTAACCTGACCCTAAGCAATCTTATAATCACACCCATGGCAGGGGGAAACTGCATTTCCCGGAGCACAAGGTACAGTCGCTCGCTTTTATTTATTTTATTTTTTAATTTTTTTTTGGCTCTGGCTCCGCTTCAGGAATGATGTTGTTAAAAGTTTCAATACTCTCCTTTAAGCCTTTCAAATCCGTGTCTTCCGTGGAAAATCAGCTGCCACCTCGGGGGACAGAGCTCTTTGCCTGCTCAGTCTCTTCATTCTGCTTTATGGAGCAGCAGCTGAATGGGCTCCTCGGGGGATTTGATGGGACCCAGGTTGGGCACAGACTTGGCACTTTCAAAGCAAAGAGCAGAGAGCAAGGACTCGGGGTGGTTGGGGTTTGTTCAGGCATGGTGAGTGATTTTTGCCACGGGAAGTCACCTTTTGTAGTGGAAGTCTCTTTTAAGAAGAAAGGAAAAACGAAGCTGTTCATTGTACTGTTCCAAATAATGTCACATTGGATAACTTTTATGGTTCAACACCCCCCTATTTTAAAATTATTATTTACATCTCTAAATCTCACCTTTTTCAATTTATCTTTCAAAAATACATGCTGGAAAATCCTGATTTCAGAAACTCCTCCGTTCTTTTGCATCCACATTTTTCTAGAGAGAGCAACCAAAGCCCGAATTAAAAACCCCATTTACACAAACAGAGCTGGACCAAAATCCTCCTCCAGCACTCCCCGAGCCAATCCATCTGCACTTCCCCAAATAATCATTGCTGGGCTGTGGGATGAATCAGCATGTATTGAAATCAAAGGCAGCCAGGAAAGTCTGAATCCTGTGCCACGGAGCTGTCAAAGCCCTGAAGAGATTAAAGGCGTGACCCCTTCATCCCTAACATTGCTCCACAAGAGACATTTCTGTCACTATTTCTGCCACTTGGCTTTCCAAGATGCCACGAAGCCTTAGGGCGACCTCTGCTACATTTCAGTGTTGTTTATTGATTTCTGACCCAGTGCTTAATAGTTTTCCCAGTCCCCCTGAATGGCTTTTGTAAGCAATAGGGTTTGTGCATCTCACCGATCAATACCTTTTATATTTACAATAAAATTGAAACTGCTTCTGCTGGGGGTGCAGCCCAGCATTTGTCATCCTTCAGCGAGGGAAAACTATGTCATTATCTGAATTAAAACATTTATTTCTGATTAAGAGAGTGTCCTATCTCATTAATTTTTCCCTTTCCAATAGAAAGGGAATAGAATCCTATTGATTTTTGCACTTTTACACATCTCCACTGCTGGGAAGATAATTGAGAAGTTAGCCAGAATAAATGAAGTTTCAAGTCTAGCAGGCCAGCCAATACCTTCCAAATTCAAGGTGTTTTTATAAAGCTGGATTTTAATTTGTTGGCAAGCTGAAGCAGTGGGACTTATTCGGCTGAGTAAATTGGATTAAGAGTAGAATCTCCTTGAAGCGTGTCTTGGTGAATGCTGAGGGGCTCGTTCCCCCCAGACAGCCACGGGCTTGCTGGAGATTTATGCTAAGACAGCTTCCAAATTGCCCTCCTTCAAAACTCCAGCTCGCTGCAGGAAGTGGGGATTAGTGGCCCAAAAGCTGATTAACTCACTTCTCCTCCATTGTATCCCCTGCCTTTAAAAACAACCCAGCTCTGATCAGAGCTGAACGAGACCTCCAGATCTGCTGCCAATTGATTACTCTTTATTAGAATAATGGGATTAAATCAAGCTTCATTAAAAAGAATTCCCAGCGCATGAATCCCTGTTCTGAAGATCTTTCCAGCATCAGTGTTTGCAGTGATACCCCAGGACAGGCCACCCTTCTTTCTGTATTTTCCTTTTCTCTTTTCCTATTAATAACCCATATTCCATCTTCATTTCCTGCCTACAAAACCCGTGCCATCGTTGTAGATTCCACTAGAAACCGCAATGGGTGTTTATGCTTGGAGAGTTGTAAAAATGTGTGTTTGAATTAGACAATATATTGTGGATTTTTATAAGTTAGACAAAAGAATTTCATAACAGCTGTCTTAGAGCAGGGAAATGCATCTTCCTGAAAAGATGTTTGAAAAAAGCGAACTCCTTCATTTTTGGAAGTAAGAATCAAAAATTAAGACTGAACTATATAAAAAAATAAACCTCAGTTTACACATTTAGCTCAGTAATCTCAATTCAGAGACTTCAGTAATAATCTGTGTTCTCACTTTTATTTAATGGTTCTTCAGAACTTGGTTTGAAGCGTTAATTTGATTATTTTTCAATAGTCCAAGATTTATGGGCTGCAAGTTAAAAAAGCAAGTACTGGATCTTAGAGTTTGTGATGTCTGGCTCTGGTGGGGTTTCTTGGGAAGAGGGGAAATGCTCTGAATGTTTGAACCTTATTTGTTTCTGAGCAAGTAAATACAAAACACACAGGAAAAAGCCCTCTGAAAAAGCATTGTAAATGCCATAGTTATAACAAATCAACAGCCCCAGATTAAAAATGCTGTGTAAGGGAAGAACTTAATTTCTCGCTGCATTTTAATGCACAGTCCCAAGCACCAAAGTATGCAAAAGGTTGAATACATTCATCACAAACATTTCTGTTTTCTCTTTTTACACCAATGAGAAATTGCAAGATTACCAATGACCTTCCTACCAATGAAGCACCATAATTATGGTCATTTGTTATACAACAGAGATGAATGGATAGAATTTACATAGAATAAAAATATTATTTAACAGCTGTTATGGATGTGTGAAGTGCAATCCTAATTTATTTAAATGCTATAAATATATTGGTAATGTATTCTTTTCGAATTAACCTCGTGAACCTTATACTGGCAAAACTTCAATTAATATTGCACTAAAATCCATTTCCTCCTGTTGTGGGGGATATTGAATTGGGGAAAATCTACAGCCACAGCAGCAGCTCACTGCCTACAAGTTTTTGTTTGATTTTTTTCAGTCCTTGGCTCAAGATTGTGGTATTGGAATTATTTTAAAAATGCTTTAAATTAAGATTAGACAGATTTTTACAAACCAGCTTTCTTTTCCTGTTATTTAAGCACACAATAGCAGTTTCTGAAAGAGTTGCCAAACATTATTTTAGAATGTGGGCTTTGGTACTGTATTCCGTATATTCCAGGATTTTTCTTGCTCATTTACCTGCTTGGGAACAAAATAATAGAGGAAAAGAAAATAGAGCTCCTGGCTGCACATTGTAAGGTGGATTTCAAGAGAAGAACAGATTTGTGTGGTTGTTTGATTAATTTGGAGGCACGGGAGGGACGTTTGCACGTGTTTGTGCCTCACATTTTGGGTTTATCTCTTTTGTATTCCGTCCATCTGGCCCGAGCTGTCATTATTCCATGTTCATCGACAGAAGAGTTATAGTTTGCAAAAACCTATCAGGTAGGCTGGACAGCAGATAATTGAGGTGATGATCAGTGCTAGCAAAAGACAATTGATAGTGATGGTGTCAGAGGCTGCACCTAACAAGATCTGCACCCTCTGTCTCCTTTAGCCTTCCTTCGGAAAGGACAGAATATGGAATAACATGGACATGTCTGATGTGCATCAATAGATAGGATGGCAGTGCATAATACTTCTTGGAGCTGCAATCTGATGGCTGTGTCTTTTGACATTGCAGCAGGTTATTAAATAGAAATGTGAACTATTAAGAGATGATCTTGACTTTCAATACATTTTTATCAAAGTAAAAAAATAGTTGACACCACTGAGCGGATCCACTTCGTGAAGGAGCAGGAAAATCTGGCGTTCCAGGGGAGTCAAGGATTGTAATTGTCTCGTTCTGGAAGAGGAAGGCAGAGCTCAAACCATAGATATTTCATGGAAATAGAATCATTAATAAATGTGGATATGCACAATTATCCCAGAGTATAAATAAATAAATAGGTACCAGTCCAATTCCATGTGTGAAGCTACTGGTGAATGAACCAACTGGAACAGTCCCAGTATCAGAGTGAGTTGGTCCAGGTTCCCACTGGGAATGTGTCCTCTCCTGACATGAGGCTGACCCAGGTGTGGAGCTCCAAGCACACAGACACCTCCCTGCTCCACAGTGAAAGCAGCTTGACCCTGTCTGAGGATATCAGTATCCAAAAAAACTATTCCCTGCAATTATAAATCTGATTGGATGACATTAAACCACGGGAATGTATTTAAATCTAATTTTCTCAAAAACATCACATCCTCTTTACCATTTTGGATTACTGTTTACTTTTCTGGACACTCAAAAATGTAGTTTTCCTCCTGATTTTAAGAACTTACATCTTTATTTCACCCCGAATGTTCTGTCCCTGCTCTCAGCTCTGTGACAGCCTCCTGCAGAACTTTTCTAGCATTTTCATGGCACGGATGAGATCTTGCACACAAGACCAATTTGGCCAAGTCTGAGAGTCCCATTTTTGCACAGCTGCACATTTTCCATTGTGCAGGAAGGGTCAGCGTGGGCAGGATTTATTCTCCTCTGCCCAGCTGTAATGTATGCAAGGAAGTCATGGCTTTGCATGGCTATTAAACACCCTATAGTCTATATAAAAACATGCAAAGTTGAGGCTTAACAGCAATAAAATATTATGGGTACTGCCCTCACTCATGGCTGAGCGAGCACGGCCCTTGGTTGGGTAATTGGCAAACCACACACTGTGGCTCTCCCATGAAAAATCATGTTTTTTTCCATTAGGGGAACAACAGGCTGGCTTAACCCTCTAACTCTGCTTCCCAAAATGCCTCTCCGTGGTTGTGGGGGCTCTTCCCGAGCATCCTGCATTCCCCTTCCCAGCAGTGAGCTCACAGAGCCATTTCATTCCTGCTCTGGGGCACTGAGGCTCTGCTGGCTTTTATTTTTCCCCGAGGCCGGGAGCCTTTGGGAGGGACTGGGCCACATTAATGGAAAAGATCTGCTCCCTAATTCATGGCATTTCAGAGACCTTTGAATATACTGGGCTCCAGCTGAATTAATGTCATTTCAGGCAGGACAGGAAGTTTACAGTAGTTTGTCAACTATCATTCATTTAGGAAGTCCAGTAATTTAATGTGCAGCAGAGGGCAGGGAGATGGAAGAGGGATCCAGATGAATGATGTGGGATTTTTTAAAAAAACTTGTGTGGAGTCACATGGGAAAACATCATTCAGCTGATGAGAGAACAGTGCAAATCCTGCCATGAAGTGGGGCTGATTTCTGCCACCAAGCCAGCCAAGCACAGGCAGGAACACCTGGACCCCCCTCGTTGTCCCCCAACTTCTGAGAGGTGAGGTCTGTCCCTTTAATGCAGGGAATTGATTGATTTATGGCCGTGTGATGGATCGAACGATCGTCGGCGGAATTACCCTGAATTATGGTGACACTGCTCCTGCTCTGCAAGCCACTCCCCACATGTCCTATAACTCAACAGCAGAATGACAATAATACTATCTATGAAATTTATATTCATGATTATAAATTAATTCTTTTTGGCCAGACCAGCAGCAGCAGCAGCCTGGCTTTGCAATTTCCAAACAGCATTTATGGCATTGGCTTGGGAATACAATCTATCAAGCTTGGTGACAAATGTGGTGGATGATGGTCTCTGCTGCCGCTGGCTCCAACACCCACTTGTGTTACAGGGGGAAAGAAAATGCTATAAAATAACAGGAATCCTTGAGCTGCAATTTCTGACCAGAGTTCCCGGCCTAACAACGAGCTGCAGGAGCCTTCTGTGCAGTGCATGTTCCCTGGGAGAGAATCATGGAAAGCAGGCTGTGTTCCCATGTGGGAAGAGCCAGAGGTAGCAGGAAAAAGCTGTTGGGAACTGGAGAGGCTGCACCCAGTGCAGGAGACTTCAGGAAAATTCAGCCTCCAACCCGGGCCTGTTGAACTCCATATGAGAGAGGAAGAAGCATCAGGGCTTCCACGCAGTATTGGCTATTTTTTTTTTAAATTTTACTTAAAAAATCTTTAAAAAGGGAAAAACAGAAGCAAAGAGAATGAAGTGACATCTCCCAGCTCTGCTGGCAGCAGGGGAAATGTTGCAGGGGTGCTGTGAGCAGATTTTGAGGATCACAGAGCAGTGGGAGAGCAATGACTACAGCAGAGCTGGGCCTGGCTTCCAGCAGGGACATGGCAGCTCCAGGGTCACTTCATGGGCACTTTGAGCAGCCCTGAAATGCCAGCAGTGCCCTTTGGAGGTGCTTTGTACATTCTGGGAGCTCTGGGTGGCCACACAATGGACCCCACTGATGGCTGAGTGCAGGGCAGTCCCAGGATCTCAGTGCCTGCTTTCCAAGGAAGCCTCCTTTGTCCCAGGAAGGCTCTGGAGTGACAAAGATTCCCAACCAGAATCTTTATCCCAGATCATTGCTCCTGTCAGAAAACCTCTGCTGGCCTACAGTGATTACCTAACAGAGGGTGACAGAAATCAGGAGTAATGATAATGTTTGTGTGCAGACACGAGTTCTATTGAACAACTTCGGAACAGCAAAATGGTGCAGGATGATGAGTAAGTCACTACTTTTGAAGTATTCACTTGGCACTAATAATTACCTTTTTTGCTTTAGGAAAGGCATCCTTCGCAAAAGTGCCAAGTTAGCAATGCTTCCCTTCATTCACCTGTTATTTAGCCTGAAGAAAACCTCCAAAACTACTGAAGTTGCTTTCTCTCTTGGAGTTTTTTATATTGGGTTTATTTCAGGTGAGGACCAACAGACCTGTGGTGCTTGGCACTTTGCTCTTTCCCTCACAGATCAGCAGGGCTGGCCCAAGCCCCACCTGCTGCTTTTCACCCCTGTCTGGAGCCATTTCCATACCCAAAGCACTGCTGGAATGGTCAGTGTGACCAGCTCTGAGATCTTTGCTTGTCCTCACCTCGGGTGAGGCTCCTTTCACCACGGCCTCTTGCCACCTGCTGTGGTGACAAAGAGGGGCTGTTTGCAAGGCTGGGACTTCCCTCACCTCCCTCTGGCACCTTTGTAGCTCCTGTCTGGTTCCCATGGCACCAGCAGCCCTGGTGTCCCTTTCCACACAGCTTTGCTGGTGGCAGGGTCACTTTTCCAGGCAGGAATCCCTGTGCAGAGCAGGTTGTTGTGGCAGAGGGGCTTGTAGCCATCGTGACCCCATTAATGTGGGGTCTCTGGGGAGTGAGCATCTCTTCAGCAAGGTTAAAAATTCCTTCTGTTGTCCTGCTGATAAACACAAGGCTGTGGGAGCAGCTCCAGGTAGGGCAGTCCCACTGAGCTCTGCCTTTGCATTCCTGCCCTGTTCTCCTCCTCTGCCTTCTCTCCCCAGTGGGGTCAGTTGGTTTCCATCTCCCTTTCTTGCCCATTTATATCCCACAGGATATTAACCTTTCCTTCTGAAATACAGAAAGAACCTCAGTGCAGCCCTGTGTATAAAGACACTTTGGAAAAGTTGGGATCCTGGGAAAACTCCAGTTCATTTCTTCTCTGCTGCCTGCCCTCCTGTCAGTAATAACCTGCCCATGTTCCCTGTGCCTTCCCCACTCTCTATTTATCATTTTCATACCCTGCTGCCATCCTGTCCAGCCTCACTTTCTCCTCTCCCATCATCCAAATGCTTTTCCACCACCCTTCTATGTAAATTCTGGCTTAGACTTTGTTAGAGTAACAGAAGTGCAGCTTTATTGCTCTGTGAGGCTCCAACACAGTGAAAGCCATTAATGGGAAAGGTTTTTCCATCCGTTCCAAGTGAACGGAGATGCAGCTCTATGGAATATAGCTATGGTGCTGGAAAATCTATACAGACAGCAGGGGAGACAGAGGAAGGCTGTTCATTTACATAGTTTGTGGTCTTGGTTGGAAATTCAAGGTGAAAGATGGGCAGATTTCCTTTGGTTACAAGGGGTGTGCAATCCCAAAGGTCCAGGTGGGAGCAAAGTGAGGAGAGCAGGCTGAGCAAGGGGTTAATTCGGCTGTGGAATGCTGAAATCCAGAATTACCTGAACCCAGAGTGGCACTGAGGGACAGAAGGTCCCAGTGACCAGCAGCACCAGCACACCTGGGGCTGTGATCTGGCCAGAATTCCAATAAACCCCACCCCGAGGTTGCCTGCTCTGAGGCAAAGCTCTGTGGCCACACAGGAGACCAATCCTTCCTCTGGTTATGAGCAGATCCCGTCCAAAAAAAATGTGTTCCTTGGCTGTGGAGCTGCATTTTGACTGCCTGATGAATCAGACATAAACTATCCTGGGCTTTGAGGAGCTCATTATTCCCAGCACTTCCCTTGCTGCTCTCCATGGCCAGCCAGCAGAGCCTGGAAGAGTTTCTGCTGACTCGTCTCTCTCTTCCAGCCTTGGGGACAAAATCCTGACCTTGCACAGCAAATTTAATTGTGCCAGGCCTCAGTGGAGACCTCGGCAGCAGGAGTTCCACACAGTAATCCTTCACTTCCACACCTGCTGGGAGTTACAGAGAGAAAAAGAGATTTAGATCCTTTATCTAAATGGAATATCCTAATGGTGGTGGTGCCAAAATCAAGCCCAAATATGAATCTGAAGCATCGTCGTTGTTCTCAGATTGAAGGGTGGGATTTGGAAGTGTAGTGAGGCATCAAGTTCATGGCTCTGCCAAGAGGCTGCTTGGGCATTCCACTGGGCATCCAGGAATATTTCCAAATTATGAATCTGTGCATGGTCACTAGTTGGGATTAGTTGTGAAATTTGGCCTTTTTTATTTAAAGGGGCAACTTTATTCTGTGTATTTGCATTGTGTTTCCTTCCATCCACCTCTGATCAAGCACTGAGGAATAGGGACATCATTAAAATAAAAATTATTAATCATGACATTTAATAGCTTGTTATTTGTGAATCTTGATTTTAATGTTTCTGATTCATCTTAACAAGCCCTTGCAAAAAAAAAAGAGGGAAAGCTAAAACTACTGCCCCAACCCTGTAGTCATGGTAATTTCACAATCTCTAAGAATCATGAGTGGAAAATAAATATAACACACTCAGGGCATTACATTGCCCGAATTCATCAGTGAATTTGAGAGTTTTCCCCGTTTCTATTTCCTGTTCCACGTTTTCTGATTTTAGCCTCCTGCCCTCCCTTGCAATGTGAAAGAAAAATAGGTATTACATGGCACTACTACATGATGTTTGTGTGAGTCTTGGTTTGGAATATTTTCCAGAAATCTTCTAGGAAAATAAAATGGCAAGGACTTCAAAAACTTGCAGTTAGGGACACAGATGGCAGCAAATCCAGAGGTGCTGGAAAAAAACCAAATTTCAGCAGATCCACAGAGGGATCTTGTAACCACAGGCTTTGGGGAGAAGTTTTACTGTCTGTGTGTGGAAAATGGGACAAAAATGGGAAATTATGGGAGTTATTGTAATTCCAGAGACTGACAGCTTTGAGGAAAGCACAGGAAAAGGCAAAAATAAGTCAACCCAGTTTGAAAAAAATATTTATATATATATATAAGTAGAATGGGACCTGAATAATTTTAGCTGTGAAACTCCAGAGGTGGGATGGCATTCCAGCCAAAATGAATCTACTTACTGAGCTGTAAAACAGGTGGTAAAAATACAGATGAAACTTGAAAAATATTAATGGAACCGTGACAAACAGGAGCATCCTAAAACACAGTTTGTCTGGGCTATCCATGGTTCTAATGGAATTTATTTTTCAAATTTCGTTGAAAAAAAAAATTAATCTCCCTGCTGAAATTCCAACTTGCCAACTCTCCAGCCCAGGTGGATTTTTATAGCCAAGAGCTAAACCCCTGAAAAATAGCAGTGTGGAGGATAATGGAAATGCTGACACAACCTACATTACAGCTGCACGAATTGTGCCACTATGGTTTATGGAGAGCCCATTTTGGGTTTGTCAGGTTTTTAAACACAGCCTGTTGTAAATTTGAAAGAAGACTGTCTTGTCTTTAGGCTTTGAGGCTGTGCAGATTAGCAGAGATGGGTTTGAACCAAAATTTCCCTCCTCAGACTCCTCCCTGGACTTTGGGAGAGCTGGAAATCTCATTGAGCATCACAGTGCCATCATTAGCCTTGTTTTTGTTATTTTTGTTTTGTTTTTACTGGGGGTGAATTAGTTCTGCTATGAAATAGAGTCCCTGGGGACAAACACAAAGTAGGAGGATCTTCCCCTTGGTAGAAAAAGGTTGTGAGAAGAAATCAAGTGCAGTTCTGCACAAGTTCCTGACAGGATTGTCAGGATCGAGCTCCCAATCCACTGGAATTGCACTTTTAGCTCAAAAGTCAAAATTTCCCTGTTAGCAGAAGTCTAACACCCCTGGCAGGTAAATCTGTGTCTGTTCAAGCTGCACTGAAGCAAAACTTTACAGGCTGAAGCCACAGCTTGGCCTCAGAAAATCAAGGATTCTGCCTTTAATTATAAGTTTATCCTGAACGTGTAAAAACAAAGGAATTGTGGAAATGCAGATTAAAAACTAAATGTCAGCACTTGGGCCTGGTGGAATTTGATTGATAACAGCAGCAGGACATCTCTGAGTGCAGCCCCAAAGGTGGCACCTTCTAAAGTGGATGAGAGCTGCCTTCCATCTGCATGAATTAACCCAGGAAAAGGCAAAGAGGGAAAAACCCATTTAAATCTGCATTAATCTTTTATTGGCTTTCCCACTTCTCATAAACAGTTTGTAACCGTACATAGATCATCATCCCAAACATCAAGTATAACTTCTCACTCAATAATCCAATTGATATCCAGCTGATATATTCAGTAGCAACAGTTCTTAAATGGGGCATTTTATAACCTAGGCAAAGGTTAATCATCCTTAGCTTCTTAAGTGTGATCTTAACTGTGCTGCTCGTGCTCACCACTGGATTTCCAGCAGTGTTCTGGGTTGTAGCTAATTAGGAAGCAGACTCTTCCCTGGCATTGAAAAGAAAGCCAGGATGTTAAAATATTGCCAGTAGGGGCCCTATTTTTGGGTGCTCAGCCGTGACTGCCAGGAGCTGTCTCAGCTTTTCCTGATTGTAGGATTTAACTCTGTGGGATTTGGTTCTGAGGGTAAAATAGAAGTGAGAGATCTCTAAAGATGGGTTTAGAGCATGGGATTTATTGTGAAAGAGCGTGGGTGTGAGAGGCTGCTGGGCTGCAAGACACAGCTCAGAGCAGCCAGAGACAGAGAGAGAAAGAGGCAAAAAGAGAGAGCAAAAAGAGGCTGATTTCCATTTACAATGCAATAAATCATCTTCTCTGTTGAATATTCTAATTCTCTTTAACCAATCTGAGACAAGCTACAAACCATACAATATTTACATGCAACCTATAAGAATCATCACATTACCATACAGGGTTATATTTTAAACCTTAAAAAAACTGCTTTTGGGAATCTCTGCCAGGCAGGCAGGGTTTGCTCTGCCCTTTGGCCCTGCCTGGGCAGAGGGCATTGTTCTATCCAGAAGGAGGATTCCCTTCAGCCAGCTCTGCCATTGTTTCTGAGTTACTCTTCAACTCAAACCTTGTCTTCATCTCAATTTCGATTCTACTTTCCATATTTCCAGCATCTTTTGCAAGGCAATCCTATCTATAAGGCTTTCCTATTTCATCTTCCCCAACACCTGATTATCAGGCTCTTTACAGAGATGTCACATTGAGCACCCAGCAATTGGGGACTTTAGAGCCACTTGTCCTTTCAGTTCTGGTTGGCTTTGTTCAAGGCTTGTAGCCTGTCAGGAGTCAATCAGCAGGAAGCCAAACAAGCCCTGGCTCTGCCTTAGACAGCCAAGCAGAACATCTGACCTGGTGGCACCACAGGGACATCAGCAGCAGCATCAGCAGCCTGGCCTGGTGGCCACACCAAGGGCTTCCATCACCCCTCAGCATCCTGCAAATAAAGTGGTGACGCAGCTCAATTCCATCTCCCCGAGCCCTCCCGAGGACCTCTCCTCCTCAGGCTATTCCCACACAGACACAAAGATTTTGTCTGCTGAACCTGTTTATTGACCACAGCTGTCACCCCTGCTCTGACCAGTGACCTTATCTGAATATTCAAATCCATCGTAGATCACAAGTTCAAATGATTTTCTTACCCTCTGAAAGCCCTGTTTTCATAGTGAGCTGATTGCACATGACAATATTATAAGGGGTGTAATTGAGATTCTACAAACAATTTGCACCTCGGGTTTACAAAAATAATATATACAGAAGTGGAAATGCTGCTGACATTCCCTTCCCCCAGCTCCCCTGAGCTGAGCCTGCTTCTGGAAAACAGGATGGGCCCTCCAGGTCCTGAGAGACACAAGGATTAGAGAGGGATGTGCCAAAGCTGCTGCTGCAACCGAGAATCCACTGGAATGGGTGCAGGAATCAAGGCCACAGCACTGAAACTGAAACTCATCTTTCTTCCTTCCCCAAGCACCAGAGACTTCCCTGAGCAGGGAAACTGCCAGGGCAAAGCCAGGGGATTTTAGTGCAGTGGCTGTAACAGAGCTGAAGAGTGGAAACACAACACATTCCATCTCCTGGTTTTTTACAGCATTTCCCATTCCTGTTCTGTCTGTACTTGCCTGAAAATTTTTCTTAATTTTTCCCCTTTTTTCTCTGATATTTTGTCACAAAGAGCAGAAGGCCACCTTTCCAGTATTGAACTGAAACCCTGATCTGTGTTACATGAACAACCTCAAATTGTCAGAATTTGATCTTAGTAAGGAGTCCCTCTTCTCAAGGGGTTCTTTCCCAGCTGTCTGTCTGTCCATCCAGCAACCCATTGACTTAATTATCCTCCTTAAAGCTACTGGGTTTTGGTGGTGTAAAGAATAATGAGACAACGGAGTCGGAAGAACCAGAACATCCAGCTGGCTTCTGTTGGACTGAGATGAACACAACTGATGAAAATTAAACTCACAGAAAATTTGGCTTGCTCAGACTCCTGTAACAGAGCAGGAATCAGTCCAAGTCTGCTCAGACTCTGCAGGGGTTCATGAACTTCACAGACCATGGCAGTGGAGCCTCAGCTGAGGGCAGGAAACACATGGCAGAGAAGCAGATTTTGCAATTTTATGTTGTATCAGTGAAGAAAGAGGTGGAGTGCTACAAATTCAAAACTGAAAAACAAACAGAGGCTGTGAGTGAGAAACTCCACACAGAGCTTTGTGGTGATCTCTTCAGCAGGAGGAGCCCATGGACATCCAGCTTTGTTGGCATCGAGGATATCCAGACACAAATCCCAGATCTCCCCTTCTCACAAACATCACAGAAAACCTCTCATGAACTCTGATTTCCTGGGGTGAGAAGAGCTGCATCTTCTGCTGGTGCTGGTTGGAAACACCAAACTGACAGAGATTTCCTAACACATGGTCCTGTAACTTCCCTGTCCCTCATTTTCTGCACCTCTGAGAGTCACCCTGAGGATTGTTCCTGGTGCGATTCATTCCTACATTATTATGAAGTGTCCAGTGTGGAATACAAGGCTTAAGTGCAGCCAAGTTCATAAAGCCTTTGGAGCTCATTACATGGATGGCAGTCCAGGAGTGCAGAGCGTTGCTGTAAATTTGAATTTTCTGCCCTGTGTTTTCTAAATGCCAATATAAATAGCCCAGGAAATAATAAAATGAATAAAACACACGACTTCATTCGAGTTCCATTTGGAAGGCCAGGGTGTGAAATGAAGAGTTCTGTTCTCCAGGCAGTGATCTCCATGCATAGGAGAGTGTTTGTCCTGAATTTCATTGCTTTGGAAGAAAGTCATGGAAACTCTTGATTTAGCTGGCGTTTAATGTGTGTTTTAAATAACTTCTGTGACATAATCAGCTACTGAGGGAATCCAGGAGGGAACTCACAGAGTAGTAAAAGCTTCAGCTGGGACTCTCCCTGCCTGGCCATTGCTTTGCTGGGAATACCAATGCACGAGCCATAGGCAAATATATTAATGTCTCCTGCTATCCATAAATGAAAAATCATGGACAGCAACGTTCTCTTTATTGTTATTCCAACAGAGGCCTTTCCCCTTTTTCTTTTATTATTGAAGCTTCTGTTTTATTTCTTTTAAAAAGCATTTTATCTCTTCAGAGCTTTGGCACATGAGAATTCTTGCCTTTAATAAAACTCAGCCTCCTTTACATGGATTGAGTGGCTCTGTATTTATAAAATTACAGCATTAAATAACTCAGACTCTTCATAAATACTGAGGAGAAAGTCGCAGGGCCACCAATTTTGCCAGAATCCCTAAAATCCTGAGAAACCATAACCACACTGGAAACTGATATGAAGAATGTTGGCAATGCTTTAAATTAAGTGTTTTTAATATGCTTAACCATGCATTTAATTTAAGCTTAATGAGACAGTTATTGTATGCTGACTAAATACCACCAGCTTATTAAAAACATATTTACAGAGATTAACAGTGATGTAATAGATACATATTTATGCCATCATTGGTAAACTGCTAATACCATGTTTTTAATTAATTGGCATCTACTCAATATACAGTGGGGCTCTGGAGAGATTTATTATATTTGGTTTATGTTGATGAAGCACCAACTGGTTTAATGAGGGTTAATTGATCTGACTAACTATTAAAATATACATTTCCCATTCTGTGGTGATCAGGGCTTAAATGAACATACATTCATTCCAACAACTGGAATTTAGTCTGAGCTTAACAGGGTAATTCACCTGCTCACAGGTGAGTGGGGGCTTAAATGAGCTGTTGAGTGGGGAGCAATTAAATATTCCGGGAAACAGCAGAGTGAGAAATGGAATTGAAATAAAAACAATCACAGAAATACCAAGCAATAGGTAGGGCATAAAAAACAAAAGTCAGAAGGGTTTTTGGAAGTGTCTCAAGTGAGTCAGATCAGGAGTTTCTGTTGGTTGCTCCTCCTGGGCATTTCTTGGTGCTGAGATGAATTCTCTCTGCTCCTGCTGGTGTTGCCATAAATGCCAGTTTGCCATGGACCCCCCACACCCAGGGGAGGCAAATTTAACCCACAGGATCTGTTTTGAAAGCTCTGAACCATGAGAAATGTGCTCACCACAAGCCTCCTCCTTTTCCCTGCTGCTGGAATGTGTGTGTGTGCCTAATGGAAAATCTACGAGCATTTTCGGAGCGGTTAAAACACGCTCTCCACTGGTTTTAATTTAATTTTACTTTTTTATGAAGAATCTTAGAGAAAGGGCACAGTGAAAAAGCAATGAAAGCCAAATTGCTGTACATGAAGTTTCATTTCTGGAGAGCCAGGGAGATTAATTCACTTGGCTGTGACTTGTTCATTACTACCCCAAGCTAACAAAAAAAAAAAAAAAAGAAATATCACAGGGAGCAGCTTCTCTTTTCCATAGGTTGTAACAGTGCCCTGATCACAGGCTGTGGAAGAGGAAAATATTCTGGTCAATGCTCTGACAGTGCCACACCTGCACCCAGGAAATTATTCTGATGTTGCAGTTTTGATTGCTGATTCTGATGTGATTGTTTTCCTGGCCATTCTTTTATTTTATTCTATTTTATCTGGGCATTTTCCAGTGTTCCCCAGCCTGGTTTGAGGCTGTGGCACTCACTGATCTGGAGGCAATCACCCAAGATTTGCTGAATCACTGTTTCTCCCACATCCGCTCTGCCAGGGAAGGGTGTGCAGGGGTTTGTGTGTGAATTATCACAGAAAACCCTTTTAAAAAGGATAAAAATAATGATAATCACAAGGAGGTTGAATTATTCTCTGTTGTATAATCCATGAGGGTGAGAGAGGCCTATAAAAGATCAAAGGTGGCATCCTGACACAGGGACATCAATTAAAATATTCTACCAGGCCTTTATTTGACACTTAGCTTGCCTCTGACAGTTTACAGCAGAATTCATGTGTCCATTTATATGACTTAAATTTTTTAATGATTCTGAATTTTTTATTGAACCCTTTTTATTTTTTTTGAGGGAAAAGTGTTAACTCTTAACAAGTGACATGGTATTTTATTCTGAATCAAAAGCCTTTTCTTTTAAAATGGCTTAATTAACATTTCCAGGTTCATAACATTTTCATTTATTCCTCTTTTTTGTTTTTAAATGGTTTTTTAAGTTTTCCAGTGATAGTGATAGAGGTTTCCTAATGTATTAAAAAAACACAGAGTGTGCCCAGTGGGATCTGCAATCTGATTAGCTTTCAGCTTGAAGCTGAAGGAGGAGATTAAGCAGAGAAGGACTGCTGTGCTATTAAAAAGAAAACCTGATTTCTTCTAGCCATTAGCCAGTAAAATGAGTACAGCTGTCAGCAGAATGGCTAAATATATTACACAGTGAAGATTAGCAGGTAAATATTTGAAAATTATGCAAGGTTTGGAGTGTGTGAGGAGCTGAATTCTGCTCTTAGGGGTGACTTTTAAAGCTGGAGTTGTGACAATCCCACAGGTTTTGGGATTGTCTTTGAAGAACCTCTTTGTACAGGGTTCCATCCAGCTCTTGGCACAGCAGGCTCTGATCCTTGACCAAAACTCCAAGCTGTGGCCACAATAAATAACAAAAATTAAATTATAATCCCACTGAATCCCATTCCAAATTTGTGTCTGGAATTTTGTGCGACGTGGCTTCACCCTGGGGATTCACCTCGGTGTTTTGCCCCAAAGACTTCCCAAAGCCTTTCCCAAGAGAGAAAATGCTGCTCTCAGCTCTGCCCACTGGACCTCTGAACATTTGGAATGGTAAAAGTTACAAAATCTCCCCCAAAAATTGATGGGCATCCAGCTCTTATTCCCAGCTTGGATTTTCCAGTGTTTTGGATGCATCTCGCCAAGCAAAGGATCTGAAAAGCAACTTCCATCATGTTTTCCGTGAAGGCAGAATGCAGTTTTGGATCTGAATTAGACACAAATTGTACAAAATCTGACCAGCACATCCATTTCTCACAGTCCTGGGGATGTGCATCTTTGTACAGGCAGGATCAGGAGCTGTTGTGTCCCTGCTGGAATCCATTCCTGCCTAGAGCAGAGCAGCTTTTGAACACAGGCTGCTTTATGGGGGTGAAGTCTAGCAAAATGTCATGGAAAAACAAATTTCCCCCAGCAAAACAACTGCTCACCTCAGACAGCATCAAATCAGAAATTAAATGAGAGAACAGAGGGGTGAATCCAATTAGAAAAAAGGTGGAGTGGGAAGTCCTGAAAGAGGAAGGGTTGGTGGCAGATAGGGATGTGGTGAGGGATGAGAGTTTCCAAATGCACTTTTAGGCCCCCAAATAATATATTTAAAGCATCAAAAGGATAATGAAGGTACTTAAACTGGAGAAGAAAATAAATAGATGCAACTTTAAAGTGTATACACATAAATATTTTTCTTGTGTACCCTGAGCCACTCTTGAATCCACATACACATCTCCTGAGATGTAAAAATCCACATAAACTGATAAATATTTACTTTTCCACAACTTTGAAGCATTAATTTAACATGTTATGCTACATTCAGGCCCCATCTCACCTTTAAATCTCTTTTCTGTCCCTGTCTGTAGCTGGGGGTTGTTTAAGCACCCCGGGGTCTCAGACCTGGTGGCAGTGGCACCGTGCAGAGGTGACAGCAAAGTGACAGGGAGCAGACGTTTGAGCTCAGCAGCATTCACAGAGCTCCTCAAGGCTGAGGATAAGTGTGTGCTTAAAACCCTCGAGTTGCAGGGGATGCAGGCCCAGAGTTGAAGTTAAGCAGATGTTTTGGGGAGCAGGGCTGGACATATTAAACATAAGTGTGGTGAGAGCAGGCTCAGTGCCTGCGCCTAGGAAGGGTTCTGGTAGGTGTGTATTTATTTATTTTCCTGCAAAGAGTTTTTCTCTCATGCCAAAGCATTGCAAGCTGGAAATCCAGAGCAAATATGAGTCTCATTTTCCAATCAAGTGCTTGTGAGCAAGGGGAGACTGGCTCTGCCCACCCTGAGTTAATCCCTTTCCCTCTGTATTTTTATCCTCACCGAGGAGCCCAAGGGTTAAGCCATCCCAACATGCCTCACTCTCAATTTATAAACCAGAAAATCTTCCATAAATCAAAAGTTACAAACAGACTTTGCAATGTCATAACTCTTGTGACGGCTCTGCCTTTGATTGATTCCTATACATACATTCTGTCTGATTACCATAATGTGTTCTTGTGGGACAATTCCAGCAGGGCAGAGGCAAGGAGCAAGGGAAGGAGTAAATAACAAATGGTCCTGACTCCTCCTCATCCAGAGTGATTTCAGTCCAATGTTCCATCATATCAACTGGGAAAGAGAGTCTTAGGGTTTAGGCAATCAATTACAGATATGTGTAGAGGCAGACACAATCATTTCCCTGATTGTCACCAGTCTGGAGCAGTGACACAGGGAAGTGATCCATCAGTCTATTCCCAGTGACACCCAGAGAAAGATGGCAGGCACTGGGACACTCACGGGCCCCTGGATTGGCTGCCTGGCCAGATTGAAAAATAGCTGCATTTCAAACATAGCTAAAGCTTTAAATACCTCTGCTGGAAGGTTTCAGACATTCCTAGAAAACATTTGGAGCTATTTCAGGAGTCTCTCCCATTACGGTGGGTGGCAAGGAGGGAAAACCTGCCTTGAAGTGCATTAGAGTAGATAGAGTGAAGGTACCCTGGTTCAGCCAGAATATCAAAGTCCTTTCTGATTTGCCAGCTTTGCTTTCCCTCTGCTTTAATGCTGTGTTTTTAATAGGAAATCCATTCTTTTTTAAAGCAAAGAACAGAAAATTAACTCATCTTTGATCAGATGTTTAGCATTAGATTTAGAGGGCGTTTGTTCTGTTGCTTAATGCTGCTTTTTCCTCAGTGTGCAGGGTTTAATTTGCAATAAAAATCACCAGCAAGCTGCAAAGTGTGGTTACTTCAGCAACCTGAGAAATCCCCTCTTCTGATAACTTTTAAAACAAAACCAGAGCCCTACAGGAAAGCAACCCATGCACTCACTGGGTCTTTAGTAACGAGCTGATTTCTGACTTAATGCATTTATTGGTTTCTTCCCGTAGCAAAATTCTTTTAAAGAAAGGGAATCCACTCTGGTGGTTTGAAACAGCAGCCCCAGAGCAGCATCCCACGAGCTTGGGATGATGGAGAAGCAGCAGGAGTGACATCCCAGGGCTGGATGAGTGATTTTCTGGAGTTGGGAACTTCCCCAGGCACATCCCTGGAAGTTTCTGCTTCTCCCACAATTCACACCCAACTCCCCAGCAGGAAAGGGAACCAGTCCTGTTCTGTTTTGGGACAACCTCACCCTTCTCCTCCATGGACAGAACACACCAAGCTCTGCATTCAGGATATCCTGAGGGATGTGTGTTGTCCTCAAGCACTCCAAACACATGGAAAACACATTTAAGGCTCTGTTTTTAATGGCGATCTATTTTTCTTTAATTAATTCGTCTTCGATCAGATATTTAGCATTAGATTTAGAGAAAATATGGAAATAGCACATTTTGGTGGCTTTTCAGAAGGAAAAGGCATCAAAACAAAATCTGAGAGTTCACATTAAAATGTACCCAAACCTCCTCCCCAGGACACTGCTGACAAACTTCTCAGATAACATTAGTCTGGCAGCAAAATGTATAAAAGAGAATTTATTATTAATTCATAAAGAGCTTTGATATCTTATCTATTGCTCTTCTCTTGTAATGATTTTTAATGTCATCATGGTTTTTAATTTTGCATGAAACCCATCGTCGTCTGTTTTCATTTGTTTGGTAAACCTTGTCTGTTTTATTAAGAAAATCCCGAGGCTTCTGTGGGTTTTTGTGCAGCAAAAAGAATAAAGAAATATTAATAGTGATTTGTTTCTAGCTCAATGCAACATTAATTTTTGCACAATATTATGAGGATTTTATTTTTTATAATTCCTCAGCCTAGGGAAATATAACTTCCCACTCCCAAAATCCAAAGGATGAGTGAAAAATCCTCAGTGTCCCAAGATCTTGTACAAACCTTAACTCACCTTTTATTTACTGTGTGTGCTCCTGCAAGCCAATAGGAACCATAACTCCATTTAGATAATAATAATCAAATTATCCAAACCTGGGAGAACATGCTTTATAGATTTTGGTCTAAATTTAATACAAAAATGCAGTAGTCCTTGTTTGGAAGAGTTTATTAAGGGTTAGCAAAGAAAAAGCTTTTTCAATAGTCTATAACTCTCTAATGGCCTTTTTCAAATAAAATGGGAAAGAATTTGCAAAGAAACCTATATCAGTGAGCTGCAATTGTAACATTACAGTACAGGTCTATAAATCTTGACATGTTCAGAAGATTGCCTAAACCAGCAATACAATCTGTCCAAACCTCATTGTCTCCACGACCAGCCAGACTCATTTTAAGAAATGTATGTGGTCTTCAACCTAATTTTATCACCTTCATTTGTAAACTAGTCAATCAATCAAAGCATCCTGTGAGTCTAAATAGAAAAAGGAGTGCATTTTCATGCATTTCCAGACAGCACAGTCAAAAATTAATCTCCACTTGATCAGACATTCCTTGCCCTCATCTCAATAGACCATCATTAGGGTCAGCAATGTATATTAAAAATAGAGTTGCAGGGAACTGTGTGCTGGGGATTCTCTGCAAGGCACCTGCAGCTGGATCTGCCAGCTCAGGGCTCCTCCAGAGACAAGGCTGGGCTCACCCAGCCTCAAAATGAGCTCAGAAATGGGGAAAGAACAATTCAAAAAGGATCCAAATGCTCCAGCAGCAGTTTCTTTGCTCCCTGAGCACTGGGTGGAGCACCCTGGTGGGTAAAGTGGGGTTTCAGAGATCTCATCTCATGATCCCCCTCCTGTTTCATATCTGCAGATGTAATTTTTAAATATTTTCCCTCTCATGTGTGTGTTTGTGTGAGATGAGGCTGGGGCTGGGCAGGTTTGTGTTGGGGAATGGGCACTGGGTGTGCTCTGTGCCCCAAAGCCACAATCCTGCTTTTCCTTTATGGAATTTCTGGCCTTCACAGGGCAGGTTTGAATGGGCACTGGGTGTGCCCTGTGCTCTGTTGGGGAAGATGAAATAGGAAAGCCTTATAGATATGATTGCCTTGCAAAAGATGCTGGAAATATGGACAGTAGAATCGAAATTGAGATGAGGACAAGGTTTGAGTTGCAGAGTAACTCAGAAACAATGGCAGAGCTGCTGAAGGGAATCCTCCTTCTGGATAGAACAATGCCCTCTGCCCAGGCAGGGCCAAAGGGCAGAGCAAACCCTGCCTGCCTGGCAGAGATTCCCAAAAGCAGTTTTTTTAAGGTTTAAAATATAACCCTGTATGGTAATGTGATGATTCTTATAGGTTGCATGCAAATATTGTAGGGTTTGTAGCTTGTCTCAGATTGGTTAAAGAGAATTAGAATATTCAACAGAGAAGATGATTTATTGTATTGTAAATGAAAATCAGCCTCTTTTTGCTCTCTCTTTTTGCCTCTTTCTCTCTCTGTCTCTGGCCTGCTCTGAGCTGTGTCTTGCAGCCCAGCAGCCTCTCACACCCACGCTCTTTCACAATAAATTCCCATGCTCTAAACCCATCTTTAGAGATCTCTCACTTCTATTTTACCCTCAGAACCAAACCCCACAGAGTTCAATCCTACAGTGCTCCAAAGTCACAATCCTACTTTTCCTTTATGGAATTCCAGGCTTTCACAGGGTAGGTTTGTGTTGGGGAATGGGCACTGGGTGTGCCCTGTGCCCCAGAGCCACAATCCTGCTTTTCCTTTATGGAATTCCTGGCCTTTGTCACGGGGCAGGTTTGGTGCTGGGCTGTCCTGTGGCTGTACCAGGGCAGGTTGGGACTGACCCCTCCTCCCCCTTCCAGCTGCTTTTCTCACCTCAGGCAACACTGAGAGACCAGGAATCCTGCAATGGGCTTTCCAGTAGGAGCTGGACTTTCATAAAGAAGCAAAATCCCCAAACTGCCCATGAGGACCTGTCTGAGCAGCCCCAGGAGCTGGGGCAGGAAGGGTGGAATAGTTGAGGGGAATATTCCCCAAAACTGCCAGAGCTGGGCCAGGCAGGGCACCAGACTGGGCTGGGCAGTGCTGAAGGACACAGCACATCTCTGGCTTGTTTGGGAGCTTAAGAAATATTCCAGAATGGGAATGGTGGTGCTGTTTCCACCTTCCAATCCTGATTTTCTCTGGCTGCCTTCCCCTCCTCCCTGGACAAAACAGCATTTAGGGATATTGAGCTGCAAGGACATGGCAGGCTGCTTGTCCTGGGCTCTTCCTGGTGAAGCTGAAAGGGTTTGGTGATATTAAATTGAAATTTCTGAGTGGGAGCAGCACTTCAGCAGCAGTTCCAGTTCCTCAGATGAGGAAGAGTTGTTTCCTTGCCCTGGGGAAATGGTTCAGTCCCATGGCAGTTGGGTTTTTTCTGTAATTCTTGACTTGCAGCACAAAATCTGCAAGAGGGGCTGCAAGAGACACCCTGAGTGGAGACCCTGAACTGAAGATCTCCAAAAACCTTGGGAATTCAGAAAAAAATTTACCCAACACTTTCTGGGCCTATTACTCCATAACTCCTGACTATGAGGCTTGGCAAGAACAATACATTGGATTTCCAGGGAATATTCAGGGACTTTCTAGCTGATTCCTCCTCTTTTCAAGTGTTTTTTCCACAAGGGGTCATTGCAGAGCAGAGCAAGAATGACTTCAAAATGAGGTGATTCTTTCCTTTTCTGATGTGAAGTAGACATTTAGATGCAGTTATTTGAATTGGGATTGTTAACAGCATTAATTTGTAGCCAAAACCCACCACAATGCTGTAATAATACTAATAATTATTATTATTTGGTTGGTGTTCATGTCAATTCCATTTAGACTAAGCAACATTTTAGTTTAACCACATTTAACAAAATTAAGAGTCAGTCCAGTGGGGGGAAATATGGAGATTTGCCCCTGTGTATAAATGAAACATTTAAAAATAAGTGCAGATTTCTGTGTGGTAATTGGGATAAAAGGAGAAGACCAAAGAGGAGATGTTTCTGAACTGAAATGAAATCCAGCCCTGGAACATCTCCAGAGAAGATCAGAAACAATTCTCAACCATCAAACCACTGTTGACTCCCTGATAACTGCCTGAGCTTCTGTTTCTTTTCTCTTTCCTTTTGTTTGGCAAATAAAGCCTTTTCAATAATTCAGGCAAGGGGCCTGATAAATACAAATAATTGAGCAGATTAGGCTTAAAAATAAAAACATATTTCATCATCTGCAACTTAAAAAGTAATCATATAATTAATGGGTGAAAAACAGAGAGAAAGATTGCCAGAGATTAAGATTAAGCCCTGCAGAAGAGAATGTTCTAACTAGAAATTGGTTTAATTAATAGCACATTTTACATAATGATTACAGTGTAATTGCGCTGACTAGCAGAGTGTCATTAAATATATCCATGCTCCTTTACAACACCCTAAGGCTAAAAATAATGAGTTACATTGAAAATCACTATGCAACAGGTTCATAAATAACATTTAAGCCTATACAAGGCGAATACTTATAAATAATAAATATTTGCCTTTTGTAATTGAAGAAAAAATGACAGCCTTCTTTTTCTACTACCCTGTAGATTGTCATGTTATAATGCTGAAAAGATTTTTTCCCCCTTGCGTTCTCTAGAAAGTGCTGAATAATTTATTCAAATGCTAATATTCCACATAGTCTGACTTTGAGGAACAAATATTCCTACATAAAGAATAAATGCCAACCTGCTTATTACCAGCTTGGTTTCACTTTGCATGGTGCAGTCCCCAAAAAACTCTCTCACACATCAGGGGAAGTTCGTGGCCAGATTTCCTGCCAGAAGAGTCACATTTTTTATTTTATTTATTTATTTTTAATTTAAAAATCACCCCTTCTCCCAAAATGTTCATCAGGCTCTGAGCTTTTATGTAGCAACACCTGCTCTTCAGCTCCAAAAAGGACATCATAAAGCTGATAAGTTTTCAGTCTGGAGCTTTTCTCTGCTGCACCAGGAGGATCCAATAAAACCAGGCTGGATTTCACATCAGCCCTGGGCTGACATTTGGAAGCCCCAGAGATGGGGAGAGCTCAGTGGTCCAGGCAGAAGAAATGTCTCCTGTGGCAAAGAAAGGTCTCCAGTGGCAAAGAAATGGCTCCAGTGGCAAAGAAAGGTCTCCAGTGGCAGAAGAAATGTCTCCAATGGCAAAGAAATATCTCCAGTGGCAAAGAAAGGTCTCCAGTGGCAAAGAAAGGTCTCCAGTGGCAAAGAAGGGTCTCCAGTGGCAGAAGAATTGTCTCCAGTGGCAGAAGAATTGTCTCCAGTGGCAAAAAAATTGTCTCCAGTGGCAAAGAAATGTCTCCAGTGGCAAAGAAATGTCTCCAGTGGCAAAGAAATATCTCCAGTGGCAGGAGAAAT
>JAHLSL010000008.1:2060395-2065395 GCA_025920805.1 Petroica traversi
GTGGCAAAAGAAATATCTCCAGTGGCAAAGAAATGGCTCCAGTGGCAGAAGAAATGGCTCCAGTGGCAAAGAAAGCCACAAGAAACCTCCAGCCCAGGACATGGGAAGGTTCTGGAGCTCCAGCCTTGCTGGAGGCTCATCCCAAGGCAGGATTTGGGGAGGTTCCCCTTCTCCAGTGGAAGAATTGGGGTGATATCTCAGCTTTTAGGGGAAAAACTGAACCTCTGGGAGCCCTGAGTTTTTCCAAGCTCTGTGTGTGATCATTTGGACCCACGGAGCTGAATTTTGGCCTCCCACAAATCAATTATAGGAATGAAAATGAATAAATGTCACCTGAATGGAGCCTGGGCTGGACACTGGAACCACAAGGCTTGAGGCACCCAAATGGCTTCAATGAACAAACAGCTTTTCTCACACTTTTTAATGGCAATGAGATGATTTTTTGGTATTCTCACCCTTCTTGCTATAAAAGTAGGTTTTGTAGACATAAACCCAGAAAATTCATGTTGCTTGATCTCTGATGAATCAATGTGAGCATCTCCAGCAGGAAGAAAATGTGGTGTTTGTTGTCAACAAAATATTCTCTGGGTGAGGGCAGTATCTGAAATTGTCTGGGAAGGATTTTCTGGCTCTGGATGACACAAAATCCAGTTGTCTGTAACCATCCAGGTTGGTATTTTCCACCACAAAATGTAAAATTTCCTTGTCCAATTGAGGTATTTTTTCCCCATTTCATTGAAGCAGGAAGGATAAACCTTCCTATCCATAGGAAAATGAGTCCTTTTCCTTCCTATCCCACACACTGAGCAGAGGATGGAACTCTGGGTGTATTTGGAGAGTTTGGTGAAGGAAAACAATATTAATTTAATGGAATTTCAGTGGTGGCAAGGCAGATCATTAGGAAGATATCCTGATTTTCTGTAGGAAGCTGCATTTACATCACTGTTGACTTTCTTTCCTTTATTTCTCATCATTTTTACAGCTTCCAACGTCCCATGGGGAGCTCCAGAGCCCACAGAAAGTGCAAAAAGGCAGGAATGGATTTCCAGAGGGAACGTGGGCTGAGGGGGCTGGAGAAAATCTCCTTCCATGTCACACCAGAAATGCTTTGGTCACATCACTGAGCTGGGAGCTCTGGGAGGTGAGAAATGTCACCCATGCAGGTGTGATCTTTAAAATTATTAGGGTAAATTAATTAAGGTGTTAAAAGAGAGAATTAAGGCATAAAATATTTAATTCTAATAAAAAAGGGTTCATTTGAATCCTAATCCAGAGCCAGTTGATATCACAAGTCCTATAAAGAAATTTAATTTTTTATTATTATAGAAAAAATAAACAGGGATGCTTTTTGCCACAAAAAAAGGAATTTCAAAGTTTCCATTTGCTCAGCTGCAGTCGAGACAAAACACACCCCCAAAAGCCCAAAAGGGCAGAATTTAATGGGAGAGGAAAGGTTAAGAAAGATGGAGAAAGAATCCCTTCCCCTGTTTGTTCACTGCTGCTGGGCAATAATATAATTTTCAGTCTCACGTCTCTATTTCAGACCACATATGGCAGTAATATTGGATGTTCACCATCACAGCTTAACCATGACTAAACAGGTTGATGAATGTCATGCATCTTATCATCATACATGCATATTTTTAAATATAATTCACTTTTGATCTGCACCCTTGTGCAGCGGTGAATGAAAACAGTTAAGATTTCTTCCACTGCCTGCCTTTAAATGTATTAAACAGCCCTGCTGTCAATAGATTATATTCTTGTACAATGATAATAGCCCAAAAAACTAAGAGGCCTTGTCAGGAATTGCAGTTGTCACAGTTTGATGCAAATGATTTTACTTGGTGTTCATCTGCTGCACAATCATCTCATAATCTGGATATACATCACAGCATGACATGTAAATTTCCTGCTACTCTGCTTTCATTTCCAGAGGCAGCAATCAAATGAAAACCATTCAACCTCACCAAAATGTATAAATAATTTTCATTCAAACATATTAACAGTCAAAATATGAGAATTTATCACAGAGCACTACGCCTTTTAAGAAGCAATAAAGACTTTACTTTTTAAGCGCATTTCTACTTAGAAAAGTAATATGAACAGTAACTTGTGGTCTTAAAAGGGGATTTAAAAGTCCACACATAGCACCAAATCTTCAGATTTAAGTGGCTTGGTGCTGCTTTGCTCCACGGATTTCTTGGGAAAAATCAGCCTAGAAGAGGGTTGGGGAAAGGGGAATAAGGGGTAATATTCTAATTGCTCTTTTCCCCTCAGATTTGCCCCATAAAATAAATCTGAGTATTAAATACAAAGACCAGAAAATACAGTGTTCTGTCACAGAATCTGGTGATGCAGCAAGGAAGACTTCCTTTATTTTATTGATTCATTTTCATTTCTTCTCTAGATCAGATTTCAATTTAGCTGAATTGAAGGATATTTTTAACCCACATTTTTTTTAAAGGGTTGTTACAAGCACGAACACCCCCAAAAAGGCCAGTTTTGAATGCATCCAAAAATACCAAACCAGGAGAAGGTTGAATTCCAGTTCCACCAGTGCCAGATGCCAAATTTCTCCTTTCTGACCTCTTTTGGCTTTGGTGGGAGCTGTCCCTGCTCTTGGCAGGGGGTTGGAATGAGGGGATCCTTGATGTCCCCTCCTTCCCAAAGCAGTTTGGGATTCAGGGCTGGAAGGAACAACAGGAAAAGGGAAATATTTGCCCTGAGATGGGGCTTTGGGGGCATTTCCCAGCTGGGGAGTGGTGCTGGTGCTTCCTGGGAGCACTGGGGCACAGAGGGCGAAATGTGGGTAAAATCAGCCTCTGCTGCTTGCTGAAATGAGCTTTTTTGGGGTGACCTGCCCTGCTTCCCAAGCCACCCTCCCCTGTCACCGTGTCCCCAAAGCCACTCCTGGGGAGTCACTGAGCTCCAAGGAATGCAGGAACAAAGGACACTTTGCTGCTCTCATTAATGGTGGTGCTGAAAAAAAAAAATAAATTGCTGCCTCCCTAGAAATTGGGTGCTTTTTTTGAGAAACTGGTAAAAACTGCTAAGATGACAGTTTTTCCCATTTTTCCACTGAGTGTGTCTGAGGAAGTAGAAGTGCAATAACCTGGGGTACAGCAGGCTCAGCCATTTGAAATAAAACTTTGCAGTACTAATGTTTTTGTAACTGCTTTCATATTGTAATGATATTTTTCCAAGCACTGGTTTTATTTGATCTTAAATACCTTTTTGGGAAAGTCCAGTGAGCTGACTCTAATAAAATCATGCTATTGAAAAAAGGTTTAAGTGGAATGTTCAGAATAAATTACAAAACTGCATGCAAGAATACCAGCTAGTGCTGCAATAAAAATCTGGAAATGAGGATTCTTGCAATATATTTAAAAGAAGTAGTATACTTTTTTTTTTGTTCATTTTTTTTCACAGAATGTTTCATAATAGAAAGCCTTCACAACGTGAAAGGGGGTGAATGAATAACGAATGAATAAACTGCCAAAGAAATTGCATTTAGGAAAAAAAAAACCTTCCCTTTTTTTTCCTGCAGCATATATTTCATATCATTTTCAATAACTTTTAGAAGATAATAGGAAAAGTAATTCCCTTCCATTTTGCTGTACCAAAATACTTGAATTCCATCATACTTAGACTGTCAGATTTCACTCTCTGTCTCACACACACTTTCAGACCCTTTGTATCAGGAGCTGAGATCAGGAAAAGGAGAATTGTTTTTAATCCATGTTTTGGCAAGTCCTGAGCCCATTGGAAAGGGCTTCCAGAATTTGACCAAGGCTTTTCCTGGGCTTCTCCTCTCCTGATGATCCAACAGTCAAATTCTGAACACAACTCCAGGATTAGGACACGAGCAGCATTTTCTGTCTGACTCCTCCCAGGGATCACCAGAGAATTCCATCTGGGACACATCTGTATTTGGAATTGCTCAGCCCCACCACAAGCAAACCTAGGGCTGGCCCCAGTGAATGAGGTTTGGACCCAGACAGGGGAGCAAAAACGTGACAAAATCCTGTCACACACAGGTGAGCACCCTCAGACCCCAAAAACATCTCTCAGCTGCTCAGGCTCTCTGGATTTGTGTCTGACCTTGTCAGGGTTGTCCCCAGGCCACCTTGGAGCTGCTCAGGGACAGAGGGACATCCCTGGAGCCCTTCCCAGCCCTCCAGCCTGGGGGCACATCCTGCAGGCAGCTCATCCTGCCCAGCACTGCCTGATGGAGTGGCAGGGACATTTAAAGGGGTGCAGGTGACAGCTCGACAGGGAAGGAGGGATGTGAGCTTAAATATTAATCCACAGCAGCCACAGGGCCAGGCCTGCTCTGCTCTTTGCCTTTTTAGGAACTTTACACCAGCAAATTTCCTGTTCCTCCACTTGGACTCCCTGCCTGATCCGTGTAGAGGATGCCCAGGGATGGGGAAAGGAGCCAGGCAGAGGAACCCACCCAAAGAGCCCCTGGCTGAGGGAAATCTGAGGGGAAACTGCTGGGGCAGAGGGGCTGGAGCTGTCAGAGCTCACTGGAATCCCCCTGGCTGTGAGGAGGTGAGGAGAAGCTGCCCTAACTCAGCTCTGGGGGATTTTGACCCATGAACTGCCCACCAGCCCAGATTCAGGCAGAACCTGGAGGGAATCTTCTCAGAATGTTTGAATTGCAGTTTAATCTGGGCCTGTTCTCAGTGCCTTCACCAAAAACTTAAATCCTCTCTGTTGATGGCTTTGTGCAGCCTGCTCAAACATCTCCCAGCAAATTCGGGTGGAAAGGAATAATCCAGAATAAATTCCTTCCTTTGCCTTATTTTCATACTCCAGCCTGGACACCATCACTTCAAACCCCACCTGGGCCATGGTTTAACAGCCCCTTTCTCTCAGTCTGCCCCAAAATCCCACTCCTTGTCATTCTGACATCAGAATTTAACCTTCACCCCAGCGATTCCCTGGCCAGGGTGTAATGGTTAATGGCACAAAACCAGGGAAAAGGATTAAAT
>JAHLSL010000008.1:2095208-2110784 GCA_025920805.1 Petroica traversi
CTCCCGGCTCTGTCCCCGCAGCCCCGGACACCTCCCGGCTCTGTCCCCGCAGCCCCGGACACCTCCCGGCTCTGTCCCTGCAGCCCCGGACACCTCCCGGCTCTGCCCCCGCAGCCTCGGACCCCTCCTGGCTCTGCCCCGCAGGAAAACCCGCAGGAACCAACACCCATCTGCAGTTCTGACCCGGGACAAGCAGGGATGAACGCCACAAAAAGGAATTATGTCTGCTTAGAAGGGAGAGGCTGATTCTCCTCCCCACACCCCGTTCTGGCTGAGGGATGGGTTTGGGAATTGCCAACACCTACCTTGGTGATTTCTTCTGAAGCCTTCTCAAAGTCCTGCACAGTCCTACAGTAAAATCCTATTGTGCAGCTCGGATCCATTTTTTTGAATGACATCTTTTTGGGAGAAGGGCAGTGGAATGACTGCAGGTTTCCAGATTAAAAACCACAAAGCACAGGGTTACAGTCAGGAATGGCACAGATCCATGCAGTTAGCCCTGTCCTCAAACAGCTTTAAAACATCCAACCCCCCTGCATCACCCGAATAAAACCCCAGCACACATTTCAGATGTCATTTCTCCCACCCTCCCCAAATATTCAAGTGATTCCAGGTGTGTAAAACCTCCCTCTGTTCAGGCTGCATACCCCAAACTTCCCCACACACCAGGTTAGTTTGGAATCTGTCACAGCTCTGCTGCTCCCAGCAATACTTTATGAATATTCCCAAGGCAGAGAAGGTGAATGCTCTTCTGCAAATTGAATTTGTAACAGCTTTTGCACTATCTTACTGCTTTACCAGCACTGCCCAGTGCCCCTTCCCTCCCCCAGCCTCTATAAAAGAGACATAATGGAATAAACCAACCTCATGCATTTTCCTTCAGTAAATGAAATGGGTTCAAAAACCCACAAAACACACAAAAGCAAAACCATATTACAATGATCACAAGTAGGGAAAAACCAAACATGCCCTGCTTTACAAATGGGTTTTTCCTAATGTGAAATCTCTTTCCCTGCCAGTGCTGTGAGCTGATACTTTCAGCAGCCCAGCTGGAAGAGAAAACAAACACAAAAGCCCCTTCCCCACTCTCCTCACTCATTTTATGAGAGACAAAATAAGAATATCCCATCTACCCTGATGCTGTGGTTATTTATTACAGGAACTGCAGTTTTGGTGGAGCTCATTACCCAACAATTGCAATTATTTTCCTCATTTGCTCTCAAAGGGAGCCAATTTCTGCCTCTAACACAGAGGATGACCCATCATCCTCTCTCTGTTAAATCCCTTTTCTTGCCACTCACAAAAATCAACCCACAAATGCAGCACTGGTTCCCAAATCCAAGTGTAACCATCCCTGCAGCAGTTCTACACAATAAAATATATTGTTCTTTCCTGGTGATTACAAACCTGAGAGGTATTTCTGTAAAACCTCTGCTAAAAATACCCACAAAGATGATTAGGGCTCTTTCTGCAAGATTGATTTTAGTCACTGCTTTTTCTCCTCGCTGTTCCAATCTTATAAACAGCAATTGTATTTTTAATATTAATTCCTGAGTCATCAAATGCATAAAAAAAAAAAATCAAACCCTGCCTTCCACATCCCATTCCAGCAGCACTTCTGTCCCTCCTGCACTGGCAGGGCAGGAGCTTTAATTCTGCACAAATCACTGCCCAACAAAGAGAAGTGGGGAGGATTTTTTTCTCCTTCTCCTCCAAACAAATGGATGCTGGAAGCCAATCCAGAGTGGATTGATCTCCAGCTTATTCTGGACAATTTGTCAATTTTGAAAATACTCCCCACAGATAAATCTAACAAGCAACTATCCACACTAAGAAAGCAATTTCTGTTTACTTTTGACATTTCTGGACAAAGATATAATACTATTAAATGCACCAAGCATTAAATTGCAATCTATTTTCTGTTTGCAGGAAAGCATTAGGATGTGATCAAGCCAAGCTGGCAGCTTGCATTCCTTCCAAACACAGCTTAAAACCTTGGTATTGCTTGGAAATTCAGATTAATGCCAGTCTGCAGCACAGTTTGGAGGCTGAGTCATAGGAACAGAACCCAAAAAGATGGGATTTTGGAGCTTGGCCACTGCACCAGGGCAGGACCTTAAGGAAGTCACTTCTGCTTTGAGCTTTTCCCACCTTTTGTCTGGTTTTTCCCAAACTGTAAAATCTTCACAGGCACTGGAGCAAAACATTCCTTAGGATCAAGGGGAAGGATCTGGGTGATCACCCCAGGCAGAGCTGGCACTCAACAGCTCCTCCTCCAAATATCCCAACAGGGCAACCCTAAAGGCATCTCTAAACCTCCTGGCTGGGGTATTTTCTGACAATTTTGCTGCTGTGTTCTCTTGCTTCATTCAGAACCTTCTCATTTCCTACAGAATCTTCCACTTCTGTTTTACATAAGATGGTAATTCAAGCATTCTGCTCATAAATAATGAAAACTATGAAGTGTTTGCTTTAAGGACTCGACATCAGCCCTGTGTAGGTCCTTTGAGATTTTTAATTTATATATAAGTTATTTCTATATATAAATAGTTGTATTTATATATAAATAAACATTATTTGATGGTATTTTGCTCCAGCTGTCCTGGCTGTGGATGCCCCCTCAGGCTGCTCCTACTGAACCAAGAGCTGCTGGAAGTTCACCTGAAAGTTGGGCTCCTACTATTGAACACCACAGGAATTCTCTCCCTGATGTTGATGGTAATTTGAATTTAAAAAAATTAAAATAAAATAACCAAAGAGACAAACTATCAACCCCAAATCCAAATAGGTTTAACATTGACAAATATAGTCTATTTTCTTGGATGGGAAATTACTTAAATGAAGCGATCATCTATTTTTGGAGATTTTATGGTCATTAAAAAGAAAACAGATGAAGATTAATGAAGTAAAAATTAAACCTCCATATTGAGATTTAACCTCTGGTCATTTCTGTTGATTATAGGCCTATAAAGAAGGGCAGGACATTGATAAATAACACGTAACTGTAAAACCATAAAGCTGCAGCTAGGCTAGAACATCTCTAAATAATTAGTGTTTGATTCATATGGGAAGAAAACAGTGCCAGCTCTATATCCATAGTACCTCAAGAGGGAAATCCTTTATGCTGACATCTACAAAAGATTGGCAGTAATGAGGATCCATGTAAATCAAACTGTCATCTGCAAGGACAAAACAGAAGACAAGTAATTCAAAAAACACCTTATTATTACACTGCTTACAATCCAATTTCTATGCAGAACAGCTGGAAAAAAAGCCAGTGAGTAACTGCTTGCCAGGCTGATACTCATTGACTGCAGCAGAGGTTTTTGCAGGACAGATTAACTTTTGCATAATCAAATATGCTTGTATAAGCAGAATTTTTATAAAGTGATGAAACTGTCATTTAATTTTTGGTGATAAAATTACTTTTACAAACACACAATTATATTCTGGAGCTTGCATATGAAAAATGTATCGCCCTGCTTCATCCTGACAGCAAGAATATATTGCTTGTCATTTAGGCATCAACTAACACCACTTAAAGCAGGAGAGAGTAAATACCTAAATAAGAACTGCCAGGCAGCAACAGCAAACGCTCCTCAAGTTTGGTGAAACAGATAAATTATGCCTTGTTTATGCAACAAGGGAAATTAAATGTACATTTTCCAGAATCCAATTACTCCGTGGGGTAAATGACAAATGGCTGGACGTGGGGAGAGGTGATGAATTAATAAGGTACTCATTTTGCTATTTTAATCACGCTATTTCCCACTGCTTTGGTATTAACTTCCTAACTCTGGGGGGAAAAAATACTGAGGAGACAAAACACACTCAAACACTAACCTTGGAATCCAGCAAAGTAATAGGACTGCTTGGGTTTGCCACCAATGATGCCAACACAGTACTCCAGGCTTAAAATTCCCTAAAATGAGAGCAGGGAATAATTAGAATTAAACAAAGTATTAAAGTGAATTAAGATATTTGCTGTTTTAGGTAAATGGTTTTGGGTGTTTTTTTTAAAGATTGGTTCCATGACTTCCTGGGGCTTGAGCAAAGTGAAACCACCAGCAGATATTCCAAAGAAATCCCTTCCCATGAGATACCACACATGATTTTGGGAAAGAGACAAAACACATTGAGCACCAGTTCCTTAGCCCAAACACCCCAAAGTACTGACATTTTCAGCTTTCACACACATTTAACTCTGTGCCCTGGGGACTCTCTTCTTTTTGCACTCCAATGGACAAGCCTGGCCACAGCATCAACTTTTACATCCTGGGGAGAAATGCCAGTTCAACAAAGACTGATTGCAAGGTCCAGCTCCAAAAACAGCTGCCCCAAATCCAGGGAGGAGAGACAAACACACAACAGAGAGGCCCCAAAAGTCTCCCTGGAGGGCAGAGGAACCAGAACCATCTGAACGCAGAACTTTTGGGAAAGGGACATTACTGAGGTTAAATAAGGGACTTTTCTCTCAACAAAAAGATTGATTTTGTCACACTAATACTCAAGATAAAATTTTCCCTGTTTAGACAAGGATAAAGTCACCTAAAAACCTCCACTGAGATGCTCCAGAGTCAAATCCAGCATGGTTTATCCAGGTTAAGGAAGTGATGCTTATTTAAAATACAAATGAGGAGTTTCCTTAGAAAACTTATTTCAAATATAAATGAGAAAGTTTCCTTAGCAAATGCTCTGGGCACCACAGAACACCCAGGCAGATCAGAGGCAAAGGCTCCAAGAGCCAAGGAGGGCAGAACAGAGAGGAGCAAAGCTGCTCAGAGTAATGGATAACTGTTTAATCTATGGCAAGCTTCCTGTAAAAGTGAATGATAAAAAATTTATCAATTTGCACCCATAAATATAAAATCCTTTGTAGAAATTACCTCTTGTGCTACACTCTAAAATCTGCATTTTTAACTTAAAGGCAGACTCCAAGAAATGTGGTCACTTCTGGGGAGCAGAGTGACTGATTCAGGCAATTGAGAGCCCTCTTATCTCAGCCTCCAACAGGAGCAGCCCTGGGAGGGCAGCAGGAATCTCTCAGTGGAGCAGCTGAAAACTAAAACTGCCCCAAACCTCTCTGAAAACACAAGGAAAATAATCAGGGAAAAATAATTTCTGTTCATCACTTCAAAGCCTTCACCAATCTGTCTTCCCATGACAGTAAAAATCAAAACGTTTTCCTGAAATTTCATAGAGAACAGCCACAAAAATAAATCATGTTACGGACTCAGCTTTTGCTTGTGCTACTGCACTGGGGTAATTAAAAATGAACCCAAAATTAAAGACAAATAAAGAGGAGCATGGAAAATGAAATAAAAGCAGCAGGAGACAGGATTACAGCACATCCTCAGGTGACAAAAACCTCTGCTGACAAAAACACAGCACAGACCTTCCCCCTTTGCTTTCCCCTTGAGTTCTCCTTTTTTCCAGCTCATTTTTAGGTGGGATAACTGCTTGCTGCTCCTGCACCACCATCCTCAGAAACAGCCATCCAGTCAGTGAAAAACTATTAAAGCAGTGACTTAAAATATCAAATAATTCCATGGGAACAAAGGGACAAAAGAAAATGGGAAGAGCAGACAAGCAACAATTTTGTTATTTAAGAAAATAAGAAACAGAGTAAGGAGCTGAGTGTATTTATATTTTAAAATGCTGCCTGATCCTTAGTTACATATGCTATTAGAGTCCTGCTAGATTAAATTACCATTTGTAATTTGAGGCACTGCATTAATGTCTTTTCAGGTGGCTGCTGGAGGAGCAGGACAGTTATCACTGCTTCACCAGGGGACATCATGTGCTCTGCAATTATGCCTGATCTTGTAATAGGCAAATTTAAAATCTGTAAAGTCAAACTTTACAACCTTCAACTGTAAAAGCCCCACCAGGCGTTTAATGGGGAGAATTACCCTGGTGAAGTGGCTTTTCACATCCCCTTGTGCTGCTCTTTGGCAAATGACTGAACTCTCATTTCATACCTTTACAAACTCCAAGTAGTCTGTGTTTGTTCTCTCCCCACCAAGCCTCACAGGAACCAAAATAATCACAGCTTTGGTGGCTGCTTTTTCAGGGTCCACAACAGAGCACTGCCTGTCAATCACATCAGAGCTGTAGACTGAGAGACACAGAAATATTCACATTTTAACAGGACCTCCAGTTTGCAGAGTCACACCCCAATGTGGCATCACAGAGGGACCCACTAAACCTGCAGCCCTTCCAAACCTTCCAACCTAAAACACTCAGAGTGTGGATGGAGCCTCCTCACTTCCAGCAATGTTTTGTGGAATGGGAATGAGTGGCAATGCCAAGGAAATGCAGCAGGAGAAAGCCAATAAATATTTATTGCTGCATATAAACTTCTAAAAGGAATAATTAAAACTTGAGAGCCCTCCACTAACAGAAACATCCACATGTAAAAGGAAAAGAGGCAATAATTGATTTGCTGGTTTGGAATTTCAATAAAAGGTACCAAACAATCTGCACATATCAAGAGCTCCTTTGTCCACATATTCTCAATTTTGTGGATCTGTTTTGTAGTTTTTTTCTCTCCTTTAAAGCTCTGTTGCTGAGTGCTAACTGAAAGGCAGAAAAAGCATCTAAAATGTTTGCAAAAATCTAAAAAATCACATTTACCTGTACAATCCTGAGCAACATAGACTGTTACTCCTTGCAGCTCAGGGTCTCTTGCTTCTTCAACAGCTTTTCTAAGTACAAACACAAAACTATTTAACTTATCATTAATTTTAAAAAATTGACAATAAACAAATAAATTATTTGGGTTTTTTAGCAACAGGTTGATTTTAATTGTTTGTGATAGGAGTTTTTTGTTTGTTTGGGTTCTTCTGGGGGTTATTTTGGTTAATTCAAGATACTTTCCCTTCCTGATAAATACAGGTGGTGGAGAGGGATTATTTTATTTGTTTTTAAGCACTGGATACCAAATTCCAGCCTGTATGGCAACCTATTTTTCCCAAATCAAGATGACAATGTCTGGCTATGTAGAAAAACAACAGAAACCCACAAAAAAAGGTCCCAAATCCCACATTAACTTACAATTAAATTAATATTCATTACTTTATTTCTTTGTTTATAACCATTTCCTATCACGTATATTTGATGATAAAGGCCATATTTACTGACAAAAATCCTATTTTCAACTCATTAGATCTCTATTTATCTTCTGCCACAAATTAGCACCTGGAAATTAAAAGTTTCACCCAAACTTTTAAACAGATAATTACAATTTCAGACTTTCCTCAAAAGACTAAGAGTAACAGACCTAAAAAGCAAAAAGAAAATTTATGCTGACAGTCAGAACCATGGTCATCAAGCAGGGACAACACTCATGAAGAAAGGAAACTGTTCAAAATAGAGGATTTGCCTTTGACTCCCACACACCTGCATTAAATGGTCACTATCCCTTTATTCCCCACTATATTTTGAGGAATGGTTTAATGCAGCCATTCCCAAGTTATGAGGGAGCTGTTCACTGTCAGTGCTGCTGGGAGAGAGAAGGATCCAGGAAAGGAAACCTCTGCTGGGGTTGTGTGAGTGCAATTCTGCACCAAATCCCCCCTGCTCCCATTAGGGAGACAAATAATTTAATGGGGAGTTTATTAAAGCAAGCAAAACATTCTGACTGCTTCCACTGTCAAGAAGAGGTAGAATAAAACACATTAAGGATGCTAAATCCCACATTCCTGTTTGCATCTGCATGATTATTTCAGTACAGCTGCACTTCAGATTAACATAACATTTACATTAAATATCAAATTCTTGTACTTACATATATATATATAAATATAAAAATGCATGAACTTTGCCTTCTGCTGCCTAAATGATTTATTATTGATTCAGTTTATAGGTAAAATGGAATCCTCTAAAAAATAAACATGTAAGACAACAAAAAACCCCCAAAAACATTCAAGGAATTGGATATCAAGGCTCACACTATGGAAAAATTTGACTTTCGACTTTTTTTTTAACCATGCTGAATGTCACAGACCCTTTACTTTTACTGGGATATAATTATAATATTAATAGTCCCATACATTTACAGTTTCACAAGAATTTGAAGTGTGCAAAGAAATGCTGAAAACATCAATTTTAGCTCTGACATTTCATTACACTATCAGTACATTACAGCCCCCAGGTTACAGTATAAAAAAAAAATCTCTAATGTTATGCATGTTCCAAGGTTGAAAGAGTGGTTAGTTTTTAGAACATTTCATTAAAAGCAGCTCTGCTTAAAGGGTTTGGGAGAGATCCTTGGGATTCCACAGGAAACCAGGAATGTTTTGTTTTCTCCTGAAATAAGACTGACAAAAGCTCAGCACTCAGTGCCTGCACCTGCTGCTCTTTCCCTTCCTGCCTGTGAAAAAGCTCTGCAATTGCTCCTGATATGGGTGCTTTACAAAGCCAATAATGAACAGTTTGCTGCTCAATTAGGCTGAAGTAATCTCAGGACACTCAGAAATGCCTCTCAGTGCTGTGACAAAGGGAAGGAGCAGAGGACTGAAGGTGTTTTACCTCAAAATGTGAGCCACCACAGCAGGGCCGTACCAATCCCCCGCCATCTTCCCCGACTTCTTCCCGTGCTCTATCAGCTGGTGCAGCCCAAAGGCTGCCAGGGGGGAGTCCCCAAACCAGGAGATGATTTTCCTGTGATAAACTTCACTCCTCATCTGGCTGCCATCCCAGTCCCTCCTGGGCGGGCGGCGCCGGGGCCGGGGCTGCAGCCTGGGGTCCCTCTCGGCCGTGAGCGACGCCTCCAGGGAGGCCGTGAGCTTCCTCACCGTGTGGCTGGTCCAGGACTCTGAGTCTGAGCTGTCCATGTCCAGGGCTTCTGGCCACACCCAGGCTGCAGCAGGCAAGGGGAAAATCCATTTTAACACATAGTAACATTAATATTAATTTGATGGCATCATAAGCAAGGCGTTTCCCTCTTTCCCCCACGCTGTTTAGAGCAGTGGTGTGTGTTTTACACGTCACTGTTAACAGGTGAACAAAGAATTCCTGTGAGGAGGATTTGCTTTGATTTTCTGGTGAGCACCCCAGTCAGCTGAATAAACAAGATATACCTGATTACAGCTTAGAACGCCCTTACATTTTAAATACATGAACATTACTTCAATACTATCCAAAAACCTTCTATCTGTGTCAAACAAGAAGTTTCAAAAGCTCTTTATTCTTCTTATTTTCCAGTTATTAAAAAACCAGGCAGACCTGAGGAATTATCAGTATAAAAGCAAACATTTCTCCCTGGCTAAATGGCAAAGGAGATCAGCAGAAAACCAGGATTTCCTTATTCATTAAATTCATTAATTCTTTTAGATTCAGGCAAACTTGTTTAAATATCATTCAGCACAGTATCTTCAGTCTGCTTTTGCAGCTGAAGGTGTTTCCCTGTGGATGATGCATCCCACACAGAATTCCTGCTTCAGACTGGGGGTCAGCAGGCCTAGGGAAGACCTCTCCCAAAATTCCAACAAGCACTCCCAACACAGACCCAGCTCAGTGTAACAACCTTGCTGTTCTGGGCTCTCAGATTCACACTTCAGTCAGTCAAGCACAGGCACTTCAAAGTAAAACTTCAGATTTAAAACCAGAACCCATTGCCAACATCATTCAGCAGGATCTGGAACATTCCACACGGCAGTGGAAGTGCAAATATCTCAGCCAGAAACTTCAGGCAAGTTTTGCTTCCTAACAGAAACACCACCATTAAAGGAGAATGAAAACATCTCTGGGAAAAGAGTAAACAGCCATGAAAAACTTCCTGTAAACACCTAAATATGTTTCCAGAGCTGCCCAGACCTCATAAAAAGCTTTTCAAAAGATAATTCACCAGCTGTCAGAAGACCAGGTGAGGAGCAAAGTAGCCCAGAAAGACCATCCCTACTCCATCTTTCTGTGGATTTGGATTGCCACAGAAACAGGAGCACTCTGGAATCAGCCCATCACCTTCCAGATTAGGATGCAAGGGGGACATGCAAGGAATTCTTTGGAACCATGGATTTTAAAGACAGGAACCTGGGGCTATTTTGTTTGGGGTTACTTCCAAACGAGCCATTACACATTCCTGCTCACAGGGAGTCTTCTGGGCAGGTCTTGAATTTCTTTTAAATGTACGTACAAGAAAAGAGGTATTTAAGGGATTTGTGCTCTCAGCAGAAGTATTTACACACTTTTTGATATGTGCAGTCAGTTGAAAGGGATAATGAATGTTTTATGAGTTAAATTTCTACAGCCAAAGGCACATTCAAAGAGCCAACCCCACAGCTCTGTCTTTGTGGGAGACTTTGTGGTGCAGCTGGGCTGGGACCTTGCTCCCAGCTGACATCAGAGCTGCCCAGCCAGGGCAAAGGGCTATCAAAACAGGCTTTCAGAAGGATCTTCTGCTCAAGTACTCCTGGGATCCCACAATGGCTGAGGAAACAATACACTGTGTTCTCTCAGTGGCTTCAGGCCCATGCCTTGGGTCATTCTGACAGCAAGCAATGGATGATTGCTGGCAAAGGGATTGGGAATGGGATGGAAAGAAAAGGTATTTAATTCTAACAACCTAAAACACCTCTGTGCAGGATATGGCTCAGCCTGGAAGAACGAGGAGGACGTGGACACTCAGCAGAAAATGTCCCACAGCTCCTAAGCTGCAGCTGTGACTGGGGCAGGACATGGAGACAGACAGAGGTAAGGAAAAAAAGCAAGTTCCTCTCTAAGTACATGGGGGAAGGGAAGGATTGAGCCAGTGAACATTTCCACACAGAGAATGATGTACTGGAGTTAGATTAGATTCTTCCAGGAACTCAATGTATTAACACCAGAAGAAATTCAATAATGGACAACTTAAAAACTGATAAAAGAACATCACTTCTGCCATAGCCCACAGCTATGGGCTGGAACTCACTGCTACACCTTGAGCTCAAGAAACAATCAAATTTGCAGAGAACTGGACATGTGCATGGGTAAGAATACCCAGGTAGGGGGATCACACTTTTGTGATGTTTTAACTCACACTTGGATACTGAGAACTCCACAGAAATTCGCTTGGGCACACTTTGGTTCTCAGAAATGGAAGGGTGGGACAGATAGGGATAAAAAATCTGATTTGGGCCCTCAAGATTTGGGATAAAAAAGGCCATTTTGGTCTCTACAGAATGCCTGGGCTCACACAAACACAGAGACCTTTCCTTACTCACCTCTCCCAAGGAAATGAAGCATCAGACCCTGAGCCAGCAGCATCTGCCCTGTTCTGAGAGTGCAGCCCCAGCCACAGTCTGTGGTTAAAGCAGAGCCCTGGATCTGAGGGAATTCCTCCCTGTAGGTCAGCCAGATCCTGGAAATGAAATCTTTGCGGAATTCCTCGACGTTCCCTGAAATCTCAGTGTGGATTTTATCAAAATTGGACCCATCTGTAGAGAGCTCCCCAGATTCTGCAAGGCAAAGCACAGTCTAAGCTCTGATTTGTTAAAGGTGCTTCTGTTGTTAGAAAGAAAGTAACAAATATCAAATTTTGTAGAAAAACAAAAATTCCCAACTACTTCAGACACAAGTAAGGAAAATTGGAATAATAATAGAAATGTGCCAGATTAAAAAAAATAATAAAAAGAGCAAAGCAAACATCACTGTGCCAGTGAAATCACTGACCTGCAAGTAAGTGCTTAATTCACTCAACTGTGAATGCTCAAATAGAGAAAGAGACTTAAAAAACTGCCCACTGGAAAGTGATAACAGAGGTGCTGGTATAGGGACCCTGCTCAGGTTTTGTCCCTATTTTCATCAGGAGTTTTTAAAAGAAAATCTCCAGTTGATGGTAAATGAGTGCAGATTACAACACAAATATTTACAGAAAGCACAAGGTTTTGGTGTAAAATCTGAATAAAGCAGGTCAGGATGGGTTGCATTAGTGGTGGACATTTAAATCAGTATTTTCTCAGCTTTTGATATTTACATTTTGGATTTGGTAATTGTTCATGCCAGCCTTTCTAGAAGATTAAAAATGCCTCACTCCTGCTGAGAAGACTGGACTGAGTGAAGTGCTCTGTACTCACCCTCAGTTTTGAAGTGGTAACATTTGCCCAGCAGAAAGACTGGAGAGTTCCTACTGAAATAAGTTTTTGTTTTCAACACCCAACCTAGAAGAGATGCAAAACAAATTTGTGACTGAAGTATTCCAAAAGGAAATGGTAACAGTTAAGCCAAATGTAACCCTTGAAAAGGGAAGAAAAAGAAGTATTGAAATTGGGTTTTGGTCTCATAAAAAATCCCATATAGGGTGCAATGGCTACTATTCCCTTTCAATCATGTGATAACCTTAAAGAAAGCAGAAAAAAGAGTAAACTCTCATCTTGCCAGACATCTCCAAAGCTCAGTTGTGAGAATTAACAAAATTTATCAGAAACCTGGTGGGAAATCTGAGCAATCTCAAAGGGAAAGCAGAAAAATCAAGGGCAGCTTAGTAAAGGGCACACTTGAAAATTTGGTTGCTCACAAAAAAACTACTGATGTTCAGCTGGAGAAAAAAATGTTTCTCAAGGGTGTGAAGCAGATTCTTCAGTGGAGTTTGTACCTCACACACCATCTTTTTTTTTCCATAAAAGTACATTTATAAACAAAAAAAAATCTTTGTGCAGATGATTCCATGTTATCACTGTTTAGAAGCCTATGCAAATCTAGATTCATTTACATAACATATAAACTGCTTCCAAAAAAGTCCTTTAAAATGAAATTATGCAAGATTTATTTGAAAAAATGAAAAGCTAAAGAAGATTTTTTAGTGGGGCTAATTTATAATATCAAAGAAAAGTTGTTTCAAGGGCCATATTGCATTTTTAGTGTTCATTAGTTATGATTCCATTCATTTCAACAAGAAACACTCCATTCCTTTTAATGAGGACAGATCTCACCCCACTCTGCTCCACTTACTGTATTTCATGTTGTTCCACGCAGACATAAACTTTGATTTGATCTTTTCTACTTCATCTGTCCCCGTGGCCTCCATATTCAAATTCTAGAGGAAAAGCCATTGCTGTCTCGTGAGGCTTTCAGTTCTGCTGCTGCAAAAACCAAAATAAAAACACTCAGCATCCCCCACTCAGGCATTTTAGCCCAACATGGCCAGAAACAGCAATAAACTCAGAGAACCCTCCACCACCAGGCACTGAGAAGCAATCCCGTGGCCCATGAATAAGTAATAAAATAATTTAATTCCAAATACACGCCAATAAAAGCACTACACAAAGCTAAATAAAAGATAATGTTCTCCAGCAGCTCTGCCTTGCACCACGAACTGCTCCAGAGCACAAAACCTGTGCTGGCACACGAGCACACTCATTTTATCAGCACTGAGGTGCAGAGCTGTGAGGCAGCCCAATAAATAGAAAAGATGCTGTACTTTCCTGCTCAACAGAAGAAAAATAAGCAGCTTTTGTGTTAAAATGCACCACAGTGCAGGCTAATTTTGGAAAAACTCCTGATAAATTTTTTTAAGGAAATGCATCTTTCTGTGCTGCAAGGTAAGACAGATGTCACCTTAAAAGCAACCTAAACTGGTAATAACCAGTTATTAATAACCAGAATATTTACTGCTTTTACCCTGTTTCTAAGAGCTCTGGGGAAATGGGACTGAACTCCCTCTGTGGTCCAGTTACCCCATTTTTAGCAGGAAATTCTCTATTAATTAACAGAACTTCCCTTCACCACGTGTATTCTGTCAGTGGTTCACCTGGAAATACCTGGCACAGAAAGTTCTCTTGATGGGATTTGATGGACCAAACCCTTGCACAGAGAAATGAAAAATTAAGAGCTCCTGCTCCAACAAACAGCAGCATTTGTGGGCCATCAGAAGTTGATCAACAGTGGGACATCACTGCAACCTTCACAGAATTTTTAGCTAAGTTCTGGTAGCACCAGCTGAGGTGAGAAACAGTGAATTTCCTCATTTAATGAATAAACTTGGGCCAGGAGAAAACCTTGCTTTCAAAGGAGAATCTAGAACTGTATTCACCTCTCCATGTGCTGTTCTCCATGGAACAGGGATCAAAAGCAGGACAAAGACCAAACTGTGCCAATTCTCTCCACTGGGAACACATTTTAAGTAAACCTAATCACTGGCAGTGTAATTAAGGAGAGGGTGAAGATGGCAGGGTGACAGCATCATCTGAGCCTGAGGGTGCTCACACAGGTCACTTTTTGGGGATCTGCAATCTGCTGCCCAAACCACTCCTAGCACATTTTCCCAGTATTCCCTGGTATTACTTAATAAAAATCTGCTTTTTGACAGAGTAAAAAGCAATGCCAGCTCACAAACATGAGGGAAGGCTGACTTTTTTCCAGTGAAAATAATAGGTGTCTACATCCCTGCTATGATTAGCCTTGGGTCAAGCTGGGGAAGGAAGAAAAGGAGAATTTCAAGCTGGGTTTTAACTTCCTGCCTTTTGTCCCCCCCTTCTTTTTTCTTCAGGAAAAAAAGAAAAGCCTGATTGTATCTCCAGACAGCAAAACTGGAGAGATGAACTTCAGGAGGTGTGTTTGGTCCTATCTTTCCTCACATGATCCACCAGCAACAACCATTTATACAGACTCCACTGATTGCCTTAAAAACCAATTCCTCTAAAAGCTTCCTCTGGCTAAAATCAGGAATGAAACAAACTCAACAATTCTACAAGGGCCTGAAGACAAAATTATGTAAATGAGAAAGAAGCTCATTTTCTTTTAAAAGACAATGGTCATCGTAGCATATTTATCTTTCCTCACGGTACATTTCTTCCCTGACATTTATGCTAAAGATGCAAAAAGGGCTTCCAAGAATGCTAACACAAACCAGGTATAATTTTTTCAGTGGGAAAACACAGGTTCTCCCCATCAATAGAAGAAAACATCCACAAGAGTTCCACAGAAATGAATGGAAAAGCACCAGGAGAAAGTCCCACGGAACACAGATTCAAGCCCAGTGAGCTTTAATATCTAAATATCAAATCTAAACCTAAAGGTTTATCCCGAAATTTCCTCATTTATGAAGTTCTTTTGCTGCACATCACGAGGATGATGCTCCCTGAGGGAGGAGAAGGACACGGCTGGAACTGAAACCCCAAATCCTGACCAGCCCTGAGGGGAATCGCTGCCTGTTTGTTCACAGGGACGGAAAAACACCCCAAAACTCCCCCAAAAACATCATTACTTTCCACAAACAGCAGAAAATCAACGCAAGCCACCGGTGCGACCGCAGCGGGAAGGAAGAATGAAGCCTCAATGGGATAATTATAAGATAAATTATCTCTTATTACCCGAGACTTCTTTGGTTTTCATTTGTACCTTGGCGGAGCCCGGAGCGGCAGCGGCGACAATCGGCGAAACCCACACGGAAGAAGGACGGCGAGCCGTGGCCGGAGGTCATTTTTAAGGAGCTGCAAACGCACAGGAGGACAGTTAGGAACGATTCTCTGAAGCCGGAAAGAAAACCAGATTATTCCTTAATCCTGCAGCAAGGACGGAGCGCTTCGCCCAGCGGGACTCGCCGCCGCGCAGGAGCCCACACGCACCGCGCCGAGGGGATCGGCGGCTCCGGGCCCC
>JAHLSL010000008.1:2132833-2155805 GCA_025920805.1 Petroica traversi
TCCAGCTGAGGATATTCCATGATTCCCTGACTCCCAGGATTGTGCAGCTGTGGTCTCTCCTGCCCATCTTGCTCACTGTGTGAGATAATTCTGCTCCAGGAAAGGTCAGCACTGATTTTCTGACAGTGCCAACAGCAGCTGCTTTTGATAGCTTGTCTGAGAGTCTTATCAGCCTAATGGAGATATTTTTATGGAGAAATGGATCTTTTGTGAGTGAGCACTGTGCTTGCTCAAGCCTTTTGTTTCTTGTCAGCTGCAGCCAGTGCAGGGATGTTCCCCACTCCAGACTTGCCCGTGGTTGAACCTGGGATAAAAGCAAAAACCTGTCAGCTGAATTTTAGCAAGTCTCTTCCCTTTTGCCTCACAAGCAGCAGACAAAATGCTGCCAGAACTGTTTCTAATTTGGTATCTGGTAGAGCTGGGGGGAAGACACTGCTTTCAAATGAGTTTATTATTGTCAGCCTCCACCCTTCTGCCACTTTAGGAGCAGCAGATTTTAATTGCACATTCCTGAAACCCCAGACACAGGTCCAAGGCCCTCAGAGGCTTTTCCTGTGTAACCCAACGTGCCAGGCTGGGACTCCTGGCAGGATGCAGTCCCTGCAGCTCCGAGCTTTTTATTTTTGCAACCCACAACAGAAGGCACTGACAGTTTGTTATTGAGAAACAGGAGCTGTGAGCTCTGAGAGCTCCACGAAGGGGGGTTTATTTTCTTTTTTTGGAGTTATTTTTGCAAGTCAGTCCAAGCCCACTGGTGAATGGAGGGTGCATTTGCACCTTGCTGGGCGTGCTCTGGGTTGGAATCCAGGGGCTCTGCTCATCCTGGGTTCCTCCAGAGGTTCAGAATTCCCTGCTGGGAACTTCTCAGCACCAGCCAGAGAGGCTGCACTTCCTCTGGGAGAGTTCCCTAGCATCTCCTTGCAGGATGGGGAATTTGCTGTGTTTGTTTGATGAACCAGAATGTTTACTATGGGCCATTATAATCCCTCGTGACCAACCACTTTCCTTTCTTCCCAAGATTGTTGTTTTTTCTGTGGAGCAGCTCCTTGTGCTCAGTTAACTCTGTCTGCTGAAAGTAGATAAAGGCTTATAAAATCTTGGATTTTTTTTTTTCACTTTTGAGTGCCAAAGATGATAATTGAATTTTTTTGGTTGTTGTCCAAAACTTGATATTTTTTCTGTAGAAAAAGTTCTCTTGATTTTTAAAAATCTTTACAGGTCTCTTTTTTCCTGTTTATTTACATCTTTAGAGATATATTTTAATAGTTGGACATAGCACTTAGTGCAGTGGTTTGGTTGACAAGATGGTGTTTAGTCAGAGTTAGGGCATGGATGATCTTGGAGGACTTTTCTAACCTTGATGATCCTGGGATTTAATTAGAAGAACAGCTTTTTACAAAGCATGCAAATAAGCGGAGTGAATGTACATTCAGCTGTTTTACAGAAAAATCACCATTTTTTCTGAGGGATTAGGGGTGGTATTTCCTGAATGTTGATGTGTGTTTCAGCAGAGAGGATTGTTGGTGTGCAAAGGAGCTCTGTTATAAGAGATACTAATTAGCCTGGGAATAAAGGGGTCTGGATTCTTGGATGTGATGTGATCTGACCACGTCTGCTCTCAGCACTCCATTTTCTCCTGTGAAATGAAGGTGCTGACATTTACATATCTTTGTAAAGCACTGCTGGCTTTATTGGCATTATCTGGGCTAATTGAGGCTTTGTCTTGGATTTATTGCATGTCAGACTTTGGCCATGTATTCAAAGATAGCATCTAATTATTCAATATGAGAATATAGATTCCTGTGTATATTTCCATTGTTTATTTTAACGTAATTTAGGAGAAGAAGAAAAGGTGATTTGTGCAAATGAATGGGAAGCACAGCAGAGGAAAACGTGACAGTGTCCTGTGTGACACTGAAAAGGGCATTTTGGAGCGTTCGGAGCCAAGTAATTTTATCACAATAATTGAAAAGGAGAATGAGCCAAGTCTTTATGCTGTCTGAGGGCTGCTGAAGGCTGGATGGTGCCTCCCATTATTTGTATTTCCTGGAGGTTTTGCCCTGCCTGGCTGAATGGTCTGTCCTCATCAGGCAGGGAGGATGGGAGAGGCAGCCACATCCTCTGCCCTGCCTCCTCCCTTTGGGGGCTGCTCACAGCCAGCTCTGCTCTTCCAGGCACTTTCTGTAGGAAATGAAAACCTATTGCTAAAAAAATCCCATTGCTGGAGTCAGCAGTGAGCCCTGTGGCAAAGGTCAGCAGGGTTTTAGCTGCTCAGGTGCCCACTGGAAGTTGCTGAGTCTCTGCAATAACTTGAACAGTTCACGTGTTGGCAGAGATAAATTCTATTAACCAAATGCAATTATACCAAGTGATTGTTAATGAACAGGCTGGGAGAGCTGGGGGTGCTCACCTGGAGAGGAGAAGGATCCAGGGAGAGCTCAGAGCCCCTTGAGGGCCTGAAGGGGCTTCAGGAGAGCTGGAGAGGGACTGGGGACAAGGGATGGAGGGACAGGACACAGGGAATGGATCCCACTGCCAGAGGTTGGATGTTTGGGGGATTTCTTTTCCTCAGAGGGTGGGGAGGCCCTGGCACAGGGTGGCCTGAGGCTGCCCCTGGATCCTGGCAGTGTCCCAGGCATGAACAGCCCGGGCAGCTCCTCCTGGGCTTTATCCATCCATGCTGGGCATAAAATTGTCCCTTGGTAACTGAGAGGTGCCTGTGCCAAGTGTTTCCCACTCAGGAGAGCGTGTCCAGGCTGGCAGGGCCACCAGGGCTCAGGGCCACCAGGGCTCAGGGCCACCACAGCTCAGGGCCACCAGATTCAGCCCTGTGACCCCCAAGTGTCTGGAGGGGTCCATGTCCTCTGAACTGATGTGACATTTCTGCCAAAAGTGGGAAGTCTGTGATTTTTTTCTGCAGTCTCTGGTCAAACTGTTTGCTTTTTTCATTTCTCTGTTGCTGTCTCAGTTTCTGCTTTCAGTTTTGTCACAATTTATCAGAGGGAAATTCTTTGAGATGAGTCTCAGCACTTCCATTTTCTGTATTGAAGTCTTTGTGTTCTCCAAATACTCCTGGTGAAATTACACAATTCTTAGTCATCAAAGATCCTGTCTTCTTACTCGTCCTTGGAGGCACAACTCGTGTCTTTCTAGGTTTGGTAAGAAATTGTGTTAGTATTCCCAGATAACTAATTAATCTCTGATTAATATTAATATTTCTATACCCAAATGGCTTCCTACATTAGCAGCCAGTTATCACAGCAAATAACCTGGCAGTATTTGTACATAAAGCATCTCTCTGCTTTTGGGACTGGCTGTTACTTGTTCCATGTAGGATCCTTCTCTAGGTGGGTGAATTTGTAATTATTTCACAGAATCCCAGACTTGTTTGGGTTGAAGAGATCTTAAAACTCTTCCTATTCTACCCCTGCCACTATCCCAGGTTCTCCAAGCCCTGTCCAGCTTGGATTTGGACACTGCCAGGGATGGGGAATCCATTTCCTTTTATTAGAGGCTCTTTCTAACTCAAGCATTGTGATAGAATTTGACACTTCAGATCTCACAGAATCCAGAATTTAATTCTGAATGTTTTCAGATTTTAAAAACGGAGCCTTCAGACACAGAGGTCGCTCACAGCAATTTTTGGGGCACGTTTGCAATTTGAAATGAAGGGCTCTCTGTGGTAATGACACCTCCCAGAAGATGCAAAAGCAGGAATAAGAGCCAGGGCAAAGCAGGAGATGGGGAGCTGCATTCCAGAGGCAGTGGGGAGGTAATGACTGCACTTGTGGCTGGGGAGGTGTCATCCTTGGGGAGGCTTTGGGCAGCTGCCTGTGGTTGATGGAAAGCAGAGATTGCTTAGGAATCTCCTTGGTTCATTTGAATATTTCCATGTATTAGAAATGCAGCCAAAACCATGAAATGCAGGAGCTCTATGGGCTCACCAGGCACCAGGAGTATGGGTTTTCTGAAATGCAGGGATGGCAGTACACTGATATGTGAGGCTTTGAATTTGGATCCTTTTGGATTATTTTTGGAGTGCTGAGTTGAAAGAAAATGTCATTTTTTGCAAGTAAAACATGTTTTTTCATTACTTGAGCGTTGTCAGTGGTTAATATTACACTGCTCATGTTTCAAAACCTCTCAGAGTGACTTGCCTGTAGTTCACACTTAAAAATAAACCTAATGCCTCTTTTTAGCAAGCTTATTTCTTTAAACTGTTACCTTCTTTAACCTGCCTGCAAATTGTATTTTTTTTTAGCACATTACATTTCCTTCATTCTCAGATTTATTCTGAGTACATCAGGTTTGACTCCTGTTCCCTGAGATTCCAGTACCCCTTTAAGGGTGACAGGATTTTGCCAGAGCCAGCTCAGGCCATCTGCATTCCTGACTGCTCAGCAAGGGAAGTGCCTGTTTGCCCTGGAGACCCAGAGATAGCTCAGAGAAGGCTGGGGCTCAGCTTTGAAATGTTAATCTGCTGCTTCTGCCCTTCCAAGGTTTTGCCCAGGGAAGGCAGTGGGTGGGAAGTTGGTATTAATTTAGAATTTGGAGCTTTGGCACAATCTGTTGCAGTTTTAGCACGTTATAAATCGCTTAATATTTAAGGAGGTATTGAAGTTAAGATGGAACTTTGTCCTGATTTCAAAATTGGCAAGAAAATATCACCCTGATTTTGGAGAAGTGCTTTAGCTGCCAAGTAAAAATAACAGTCAGGATCCTCCCTGTGATGAGGAGCTCTCTGCAAGGTTAATTTTTCAAGGTCCCTTATCGGATCCTCTCAGGGAGTTTTACTCCCACACAGGAGGCAGGAGCTTCAACCTTCCACACTTTGCCATTGTCGTTTTTACAGAGCCCTCAATTGTACTGAGATCCTCACAGGGGCTGGGTCTGCCCTTGGGAATTATGCATCTCATTTGAGATAAAATGAAAATTGGGCTTGGCTTGGGCCACAGCAGCTTGGGTTCAAATCCTTGTTATGCCAGATGCATCCTGCCAAGCTGTCAGACCAAAACCTTCAGTGCTGTGGGGGCTCTGCAATCCTGGGAGGGCAGAGGTGAGGGAGGGAGAAGGAAATGGGAGGGAATGTTGTTTTCCATGGCTGTGCTGTCACACACAAGCTGGAAAAGCCTGCAGAGTCTCAGCAGGGATTTGAGTGTGTTGTTTCCAGTGTGTCCCATGGGATTTCTTGTGGTGAGCTGGGCAGACATCCCGTGTCCAGCTGCTGAAATCCTCCAGGCAAAACTGGGAATGCCTGTGGATGTCAGGGCTCTGTGCTTCAGTCAGTCCCTGTGGGATGGAGATAATAATTGTCCCTTTTTCTGCCCCTGTTGTTACTGAGCTCCTGTACTGAGCTGCCCAGGAGGGCAGATCTTGAGTGTTCAGGCACCTGCCCAGGTGCAGGTCTTGCACAAACCCGACCTCTGTGTTGTGTTTTTTGTTTCCTTGTGTGAGCTTTGCAGTGTGATGCCCTGGGTGTAGCTTTCCCTCCACGTTATCCCTTTGTTTTCCCTCTGGGATGCTTGGCTAAAGTGAATTCAGGTTTGTGTTCCACGGAGTGATCCCCTCACTGAGGCTCCTGCAGATTTGTGCAGGTGCTGCTGTAAGTGATGATGATGCTCCAGGTGGGTGCTCAAAAGGAGGAAATAAATAGGAGACAGACATGTGCACTAAAACCCCACAAAAATACAATGTTTGCTGTCTGGAGAAGGGCAAAGTCGATAGGGAACGCAGTTTTATTTCCCAGCTTTTAAGGGGATGTAACAGTGAAGAATAACACAACCTTAAAGGAGAAAGCTTGAGTGTCCCCACTGCAGGAGAGCTGTAAACCTTTGAAATAGGGGCTTGTCCTGCAAGTGCTGAGAGCCAGAACTGCAACCACAGCTGCCCCTCTGGAAACTGCCTGTTAATGGGTTAGAGGAGCCAAATCAAGCAGGCTGCTGTCTGAATTAACTGATTGAACGTGTTTGTGTCAGGTTAAGGATGTGCAGAATTGGAATTTCCAGGTGAGGGTTTGATTTGGGGTAATTTTAAGTGTGAGAGGGAGAGTCCCGTTTGATTTCTCCTGTGCTTTCAGTTTATCAGTGCTGTGATAAACACAGTGTTTATGCTGGCAGGGAGCAGGTTATGCCCCTCTTACTCATCCTGAGCTGCCCTTTCTCCTCACATTGTCCTCCTGAAGATTTTAATAGCACCAGAACAGCGTTTTCCATGAGTCAGTGGGCACTGCCTGATCCTGGGATAGGGAATCGTCTGAAAGGTTGTCCAGAATTTCATCTGTAATTACAGCCTGCACAAAATCAAAGAGTATTTTTAAAAAGAACAGCAGTTCTGGGAGCAGGTTTCCTTTGCTTTTTTTTAGCATGTATTTGCTAGTAATTTACATTATTCCATAGTTCTGGTGGGGAAGGTGCTCAGGGCTCTTGCACAGTTTGGTTTCTGGAGGGTCTTAATAAACTCAACAGAAATGGACCCCCTGGCAAGGATTTCTTGCAGTAACACTCCAGTATTCTCCATTATTTATGAGGGGAGCCCTCACTGAGGCCTTTCAGTACTTAAGGGGAGCTTAGAAGAAACAGAGAGAGTGGCTTTTTACACAGGCAGACAGTGATGGGGAGAATGGTTTCAAACTGAAAGAGGAGAAATTCAGATTAGACATTAAGAGGACTTTTCCTGGGAGCAGGATGAAGATGGCTGTGTGTGCAGCCTGCCAGCAAGCAGGGCTGTGGGAGAGCACAGCTTTATCCTCCTCAGCTGTTCCCCCTCCCTGCTGCAGCAGATTTGAGACCTTCTCATGTGCAGCTGGCAGCTCTGGCAGTTCTTTGATAGCTGAGATCAGCTGTAGCAAAGTGTCAGGATCCTGCAGGCCAGGGGAATCAGCTCTTGGTGCCTCCTTGTTTGTCCTGGTGCCACAGGAGCTCAGCTGGGCTGGAGCTGAGATGACAGAGCAGGTTCTGCTCCTCCAGCAGCAAGGCTGGGATGAGGAGGTTGGGATGATGAGGTTGGGTAACCTGGTCTTTATCTGAACTTGTTCAACTCCTCCAGTGTGCATCTTTCACCTGATGGCTTTGTGGGGCAATTTCAGGTGACTGATGCTTTGGCCAGGTAAAACAAGAAGAGTCTTTGGTGTTTTGTGTGTCCTTATCCCCATCCACAGCTGGGGAGTGATGCTGGAACATGAAGCAGGAGGGGGGAAAGGTTAAACCATGAGGAGCTCTCATGGTTCTCTTCACTCATGGGGACACCTTTTAGGTTCATTTTCCTTCTGGTGCATTTATTCATCTTTCTTTCCTCCTCCTCTTTCATCACTTCTTCCCCCACAAATATCTGAAGCCTAAAATAATGTGCTTGCCTTTTATCTGCCAATAGTCTGACACCAAGTAGTTCCTCTCCATAGCCATGAATTTATGTTTGGCCTGTTTACTCAGGTGCTAGACAGTATTTCTGGCTGCACAGATGGTGAGTCTAACACAGGCCTCTGGGTTTGACTTTTATGTTTGTTTACATCTTCATGGTACAATAGTTACCCGAAGAGACAAACTGGAAAATTGTGAAGTGCAACCTTGGGCCTAATCCTGAGATGTGTGAAGGGCTTGGAGAGCCCCTGAGCACTGCCTGCCTTTCTGGATTGGGGGATTTTTAACTGGCACAGTTCATTCATCTCGTGTCCAACACATCACAAAGCTCCTGTTGGACAAGGGGAATTTGAGATGGGAAATGCCAGGGATGAGGGAACCTGGTGTGTTTTGGGCTGGGACAATCTCACACCTTCAGTCCTGCATGTCCCCCTCAGCTAATACAGAGGTTTTTCCTTATCTCTCTGTAATTCTCTTTATCAGGATGAGTGGAGTGGAACGATTGGAAGGGGTGAGGGGAAGGTTCTTGTGTGTTGGAGATTCACAGGAAAATCATTTTGTGCAGATTAAACAACACTTGCACGGGCAGCTCACTTTTGGAAGATCCCTCAGCTTTGGAGCTGCCAGTGTGGAAGGGAGGTTGGAAAAAGGAATTAAAATAAGCCTTAAAATATTAGGGCTTAAAATAGGGTCAGCTGAGCAGCATTAAATCACCCTCTGAGGCTTCCCTACCCCTTGGGAGGTGCTGTCAGTGTCCAGCATGGAGCAGCATCACTCCATGGCCACGGGAAGATGTGAGGGGATGCTTTTCCCAGCACCTCTGGGCACCCCTTGCTTCTGGAGCTTTTGCCCAGTGATTTTGTAATTTTGTTATTTTTACCTTCATTTGCAAGGAGTCTCCTCTGCTGGGTGGTTCCTCCTCTGTTCCTGGGGTTTGGCAGTGGAAGGGGTGAGGTGACAGAGCAGCAGTGAGAGTTTGCAGCAGTTGGGAACAAACACTTGGAGCAATTCCTTCAGGAAAAGCTGTCACCCCTCAGGGCTGTGCATTTGTCAGGGATCTCGAGCCAAATGGAGCTGGTCTGGCTGTTTGTGAGGAGCAGGGTGAGCTGGTGACACAGCTGTGACGTGGGAAGGAGCAGTGACAAGTTCTGCTCCTGGCGAGCGTCGCAGCGATGAAAAGTGAAAAGTGCCTGGGTTGTGTTTTCAAAAGTTCTCCAAAACCACAGGCTTTGAGTCCATTGCAAGAGTTCAGGATTAAAAAGGGGTAAAAGGTTATGGGGTCAGAGTTAGAGAGATCATCATCATCTTCTGAAAGGTGTCCCTGCCATGGCAGAGGTTTGGAATTAGCTGGGCTTTAAGGTCCCTTCCAACCTTTCTGTTGGACTCTTTTGATATTTCTTTACACAAAAATGAATTTCTATATTTTACTTTAATTGCATTAAATACTAAGTTTCTAGGCATCACATGTTTTTTTTAATGAACCAGATTCTTATCTGGCAAAAAGTTATCTGGTCCAGCTCCCCTGACTTCCTTGGAGTCACTCTGGTTTCCTGCTGAAGGGATTTGCCTTCTAAGAAAATTGGAGTATTCATTGAGGTTGGTTGTGGTAGGGAGATTCTTTCTCTGTGTTAGCGAGTCTTCTTCCTTGAATAAAAAGTTGATTCATTTCAGAACTTGCTGGCAATAGCTTTAAAACTGGAATTTGGGATTTGTATGTTACTTTTTTCGAGAAGCACATTTAAAACTGAAGTACTGAGTGTTCTTTTTACAGTCATCTCCAGCACAGGCTATGGGATAGTTCCCTGTCCCACAGAAATCATCTGGATGACAGGAAAGGGGAAGTTAGCAGAGAAAACTTCTGAATTTGGGTGTGTTTTTGTGACTTGTGTTTAAACACTCAGCCTCACTGGCATGTGCCAGGGAATTCTAGGAAATCTGTCAGCTGCTTCCTCAAAACTTGCTTTTAGTGTTTCATTTTCTTAATGTCTATGTTTATGTATAGCCTCATAGCATAATGATCTCATATCAGAATATTTATATGTATTTATGTAATGTAATATGTAAAAATACGAGTTATGCAATGGGAGTGTGTATCCAGTTTATGCAAATTTTCTTTCCATGTATCTAAAAAAAGCTCAGGATGGTGAGATCAGCTCTGCCAGTGAAATCCTCTGTTTTCCTGCACGTGTTCAGTCATTCCTTGTGCTACAGGTAAAGGCTTTGTGCCCAGTAAAGATGATTTTTAAGCATCCATTTTATTGAGTGTCCCTTCCTGGCATGGCCAGAGTCATCGTGGCACTAAAGGCTCTAATATCAGAGAGAAGAGGTGGTTAAACTTGTAGCTGTGGTAGGTGAACATTGTGTTTTGTGTTCCCCAGAGAGGTGGTTTAATTCAAAATAATTCCAGTCCTCAGAGCTGTGTGGCTGCCTGAGTTCCTGGTAAATCAGGCCTTGCTCTGGGTTCTGCTGGGGGCTGTGCCTGAGGGAGGAAGGGTTCCTGCATCTTTGGGTCAGGGCCAAGGCTCCTTTTGTGATCAGAGCCTGGTAAAAACAAGCCCAGGCTCAGATATACGTGGGAAATAAACTACTAAGTTTCCTTTTGTTGAATTTCTTGAAAACAGATGTAACCTTTTCTGGCTCTATTTTTAGGTGGTGTATTTTTTAGGTGGTGATGGTATGCACCAGAGAAACATGCAGAGGGATACCAGATAAAAGATAAGACATGAAAAACAGCTCTGTGATGTGTGTTAGCTGAGGTTAACACCACTGGGGTTAATCACCTGATGCTGCATCAAATCCCTCAACAGGGCAGAAGAACTGGTTTAAAAACAGAGCAGAAAACGCGCGTGTGATTTTTTTTTTTTTCCTGTATTCACACCCCTCCATTTAAGACCCTCTGGTGGTTTTTGTGCCCCAGGTGCCTCTCACAGAAGCTGTGGATCCCGTGGAGCTGGAGGACTATCTCAACACCCACCCCCTGGCCGTGGAGTCGGGGCCCCTGCGGGACCTGCTGGAGTTTCCCCGCGATGACATCGAGGTCGTTTACACCCCCCGCGAGTGCCGCACGCTCGTGTCAGCAGTGCCCGAGGAGAGGTAGGACAGGAGCTGCCCTGCTGATGCTCCAGGGAGTTAAATACCTCTGTAAAAAACCTGTTTTAATCTCTGTGATCTTTGTTTTTTATTCTTTTCACAGCGAGATGGACCCTCACGTGAGGGATTGTGTCAGGAGTTACACGGAGGACTGGGCGATCGTCAATAGAAAGTGAGTTCCCCTGGGGTGTTTGGCACCTTCAGTTCACATTTAAATTTTGGCCAAGTGCTATAAAAAGGTTCAAAAATATTGCCCTGGCTGCTGATTCCGTGTGTTCTGGCTTTTAGTTGCCCAGTTCAGCTGAACTGATGCTTTGTGTTTGGAAAATTGGATCTTGGACATCAAAATCCCTTGGGGCGTTTTGGAAAATCTAGGCCATTTCAGTCCACAGTTGTTCCTTTACCATGGCAGAACAATTAGGGAATGTGGACAAGTAAAATTACTTTCAGCATTTGTTTCTTTCTTTGTTCCAGCTGGTTTTAGTTCTTTTTAGAGAGGAGTTGCATTAATTTTGCAAGGATGTAGGTTCTATGTGCAGCCATCTGATAGACAAGGTGCCCTCTGCAGCTTGGCTCCCAGAGAGATCTGGGGAAAGAACATCATTCCAACAAATAACTGTTAATATTTGAACCATCACAACATTTACCTAATGAGTTAACAGCTCAGAGGATGGGCATGCATTGATTATTCTGTGCAAATTAGCAGGAAGGGTTCTGAGAGGCTTTAACTGGAGCTCAGACTCTCTGGGATGATTGGAAGTGTGATGACTCCAAGAGCTGCTGTCAGGGAGCAAGTGATCCATGTGATGTGCATCACCTACAAACAGCTCCCTGCAGCTCCAGCTCTGCCCTTGTGGCTGTTGCCACAATTCACTGGTTTAATGTTGTCCTGAGAGCCACTTCAGGGGATGCTTAGGGTGTGCTTGGCACTGCTGACGTGACCTAATAAAAAAGTGTTTTGTAATCTCACACCAAACTAAAAACAACCCACCCAGAAAGGAGCCCAGGAGGGAGGGAGATGCTTTATGAACTCCCAGCCTTGGCAGCAGAGTCTTGGGTTCACCATGGGCAGTGTGACCCACCCAGCCACCCACTCTTGGCTTCTCAGTGACTTCCATGGCTACCTGGAGTTCCTGGCTGGGATTCCTGCTCTGGTGAGGTTTCTTTGGTGGGTTTTTGTCCCCTGAGAGTCACAGCACGTTTTGCTTGGATAAAATCATGGCAGTGCACTGGGTAGAAATCAAAGAGTTACTGCTGGAGTAGGGGAAGAAAGCTCAGCTGGGAAGGACTGAATTGCTTTTCAAGTAAGGATGGCAAAAATTTCCTCTTAATCCATCCCACTGGATGGTTCCAAGTGCTTTGGGTAGCTCCAGGGGCACAAACCCCAGCTCTTCTGGGTTAGAAAAACATGACTTGTGACACTCCATCCTTCTCTTCCCCACTGCAGGGGAAATAATCTTCATGTCCATCTCTGCCTGCAGTTCTTTGTAACCAAAATGTTTTTGGGGCAGGGAAATCCACCCATTCAGTAATTCCTTTAATGATATTGGAAAAGGTGAATAAGACCTCTTCACTGGCCTAAAAAAAATCCCAATAGCATATTCTGATTTCAGGGTTATGATTTCTGTGTGCTAGACTGAGGAAGTCAGGTGTGAATTAAAATGTTGGTGGAGCTGTGATGGAAGTGCAGACCTGGATTATACAGGATCTGTATAATCCAGGTGAGGATTATACAGATCCTGTTGTTCAGCTCTCAGGAGTTCCAGCCTAGCAAGGAAAATGCATTCCTCCTTTTTCTCTTCCCTTCCTTTATTCACTGTGAGCATATCCATGGTTTTCCCATGGCTGGAGCATCCCTGTGTGGTAACTTTAGTACCAGGGCATGGTAAAAACAATTAATTCTAGATGTGATCCCAGGAGCTGACTTGGAGTGAGCACTGTAAGGAGACCATGGCTCTGTCCATGTGTGTGTGTTTAAATACAGAGGTGGTGCCATTTGGCACCCAAAAATTTGTTATTCAAAGAGATCTGCTCCTGTCAGCACAGCAGGCAGGCTCTTCACTTGTAGGAGCTCTCACACCCTGGAAAGCTCTGAGAGACCCATTTTCCTCACAAAGATCCTATAGGGAGACACTTGTTTTAGTCAGGGTTGGAAAATTGTTCTCCAGAGGTGCTCAGGATCTTCCTGAGTTGCTGTTTTGGTTTTCCAGTTCATCATTTTATCTGCTCCAAGTCAGTTCCTGCTCCAGCAGAACCACTGGCCTTCAGCCCTCGTGTTCCCGGCCTGTTTTTAGCTTGGCACCACAATGGCACATTTTACAATGACTTTAATTGGCCCTTGATAATCCTCCTTTTGACATCACCCAGAGTGGCTTTATAGATGAACACAGTCACATTGTAGTGCTGGAATAGTGGCTGCTGGATGATGCCCCAGCTCCAGTGGAGCTGACTGGGAGTTGTGTTTGCAGAGAGCAGCTCCTGCCTTGCTGATAATGCTGGGCTTGTTCTGGGGTGCAGCTTCTGGGCTCAGGGTCAGAAGGGCTGCTGAGAACACGTTTGAAATCCTCTGTTTGCAGATACCACAAGCTGGGAACTGGGTTCAATCCCAACACCCTGGACAAACAGAAGGAGAGGCAAAAAGGGCTCCCCAAACAGCTCTTCGAGTCCGACGAAGCTCCGGATGGCAACAGCTACCAGGACGAGCAAGTAAAGTGCCTTTAAAACCTCTCCACATAAAACCTAATTTATGGTCCTGCTTTAAAAGTGCAGCCCTTTGCCTGTTATAAGTTGCTTTTAATTTGTTGGCTCTCAGGATGACCTCAAGCGCCGTTCAATGTCAATTGATGACACCCCCAGGGGCAGCTGGGCCTGCAGCATCTTCGACCTCAAGAACTCCCTGCCTGATGCCCTCCTCCCAAACCTGCTGGACAGAACCCCCAATGAGGAGATTGACCACCACAACGAGGACCAGAGGAAGTCCAGTAGGCATAAGGAGCTTTTTGCACTGCACCCAGCACCAGATGAGGTATTTTTGTATGCACGTGGGTGAGGCTGAAGGAGGGGAGGGTGTTGGGAGTGTGAAAGCTCTCAGAGCTCTCAGTCTGCCACGGATTTAAAGGATTTAAGGTCACCTGTGATTAACATCCATGAGAACTGCAGCTGGTTTGTGTTTTTCAGCATTTTGTCTTGCCCACAGATACTGCTTTCTGAATATTGGGTTTCCCTTGTGGTTATGCGATCCCCAATAACATTAAAGGGGTTTAATTTACCATATTTATAGCTGCAGGTGAATGCACCATACTGGGAAGCCTCTGATTAAATTGGTGCTCTGTCTTAGAAGTAAAAAAGTGATGGATGTGTTTGCCTCCTCATTCTGCTGGTGGTTTGAACAGGGGTTGTGTCTCTGATTCCAGGAGGAGCCCATAGAGAGACTCAGTGTCCCTGAAGTACCCAAAGAACACTTTGGCCAAAGACTCCTGGTGAAGTGTTTGTCCCTCAAGTGAGTACCATTCCAACAGACAGCTGCACTGCAGAAATTCAGTTTAAATCTGCTGCTGGAGTAACTCCACTGCCTTGTTTGTTACCCTGGAGGGGTCATTGCATTGATGGTCATGGGCTTCCAGGTTAATTTTCTAAAGGTTGAGTTACACAGTTGTGTCTTTAAGACTTCCTGGAGATTGGTGAGACAGGAAATATTCACTTCCCTTGGCTTTTGTCCCTGTTGCTTTCCAGCTCTGCCTGTTCCATGCCCCTGGCACGTGACACGAGGCTTCCCCACACTCCTGCAGGGCTCTCACTTTGGCCACTCACTGGTGTTCCCCTCCCTAACGAGGAAATTTAAGATTAAATTGAAAGATGAAAAACGCTCGAGCCTTGAAAACATAAAGACAACCAAAGATTTGCCAAAGTTTAGGCTCAACAACCTTGACTGTGTCCCTTTAAGAGTGAAGACTTTATATACTTAGTAAGCATTAACTGGAGGAATAGAAACCTGTTAAACAAGTTTAATGAAGTGGAGCTCCTGAATATAGGGTTACCTGCAGCTGGTTCATTGCCTATAACTCTTCTCTAATAACACAAGGTAAAATTTTACTGTTATTCCCTTGGAGAAATAAAGTACAAAACTGATTTTCCACACTGCTGTATTCATCTTCTGTGTCCTCAGTTAGGTCAACCCTTCTTATTAGAGAGCTCCAGTTGCTGCTCATAACTGAGATATATGTGTGGGACATTTCTCCTGCTCGTAGAGTACTCCAGGACCTAATATAGCCATAGAGATGAACTGATTTTGCAGCCTTTTATGAACTGGAACAACATAATATGCAGTAGCAGTGCAGCTTTCCCTCCAAAGGAGGGTGTCTTTAGCATAAATAAGTTAGATGCTGGGAAATTAATGTTTTCTGCTCTTTAGGCATCTCTTGCTGACTGCAGATTTACAGCAAATCTGCCCAGCTTGTGTACCTGGGCTCTCTGAGCCCGTGTAATCTGGGATTGGGCCATCTCAGAGGCACAAAACAAGGATGTTTTCCCCAGGGAGAAGGCTCAGAGGACCTAAGCAGGGTTATTTCCGGGTTAATCTCAGCTTTGGTGCAAAACCAGGGAAAACACCTGTTTGGTGGTGTTGTCCCTGTTGGAAGAGGGAGTTGCAGGCTGGAGCTGAGAGCTCTGTGCAAGGCCTGGGTGTGGGTGGGAAATTTGGGTGAATTTTCCAGGCAAGAATGGCATTTGAGCCTTGCTTTGGTGCAGGGACAAGTTTTGAATGTTTTTAAATTCCTTTTAGCTCTGCAGGTGGCGTAACAATAAATTCAGCTCTGTTTGGTGGGTCAGTCTTCTTGTGGGGAGTGGTGGAATTTGCATGAACACTGGATAAGAGTTACTGTGAAAAGCTGACACCTTTCTAAGAGAGTTTTTGGTGTTGAAAGTTGCCAAAACAGCTGTCCCTGAGTGTCCAGAGCCCTCTGGTCAGTGATGCTGAGAGGAGCAGTTTGCTATTTAGCCAGGACAGCACAGGAAATTGGCTTTTCCAGGGAATCAGGGGAGCTGAGGGCCCCAGTTATCCCAATTAACAATTCCTCTCCTTTTGAGAAAGCTCTTGGGCTGCTTTGCTTGGCTTTCAGTGCCTTAAAATGGCTTTTAGAAGGTGCAGGGAGCACTGGTGTGGTCCTGGTGGGTGGGATCAGGACAGGAGTGGGTGGAAATTGGGAAAAAGTTCCCTTTGAGGGGCTCATCTGTCCCTGACACCTCAGTCCCCATCACCCCAGGAGGATTTGGGCTTGGTTATTCCTTCTGACAAAATTCCAGTCAGCTGATTTTGTTTTTTCTTTCTTTCAAGATTTGAAATAGAAATCGAGCCCATTTTTGCAAGTTTGGCTCTGTATGATGTGAAAGAAAAGAAGAAGGTAGGTTTTCATAATTGTGACATTTCCCCTGAAATGTAAAAACAAAAATGGAGGAATTAATTCAGGTGACAAAGCTTTTAGGGGACAGTGACATGGAGGTTGGAAAAATGATGAAGGCATTTCATGAACCATTTTTTGTGTTCTTCTTCTTCTTGGTAAAGCAGTTGAGGTATAACCACTTATCTAAAAAATATTATCTAATATGTGAGTGCCTGAAATCAGAATATCTATATATATATATTGTCCAATTTTGGCTTTCAAAAGCCTCTTCTGCAGAGAGAGCTTAGGTAACTGAATCCTTTTATTTAAATTAGGTTTTTATGACTTTCTTAATCTCTTTTTGGTGATTCAGCATGGCATGGGTCCAAGCAACACTTCAATAATGCACAGGAAAGACATGCATGCTAAAACTGGGAAAATCAAAACAAAACTGAGGAGTCTTTCCAAGATCTGAGTTACAGGAAATGCAAAATACATTTATTCGCCTATTTATGTCCTGCATTTAATATTTAAAGAGTCTCTTTAGTTTTCCTTATTCAAGATATTAGCAGTAGTGGAGAGAAAAATGTTAAAAATATGCATTTTGACATTTATCTCTTTAAGACTTGAATTTAATGCATTGAGATTTAAGTTATGTAGATGAGAGTATGTGGAATATTATGTGAACTTTGTTTAATATTTAAATCACATTTCATAAGCCAATTTTATCATCTCATTACTCCTTTTTTTTTTTTGCTCTAACGCTGTAAGTTCTTTAGTGACCTCTGGTGTTGGTAACCTGCTCACATCTCTTTTTGCTCTGAAGCTTTGCAGTCAAGGATTTGGGGTTTCAGGGTAGAAAACTCAGTGTTTTTTCTATCAGGAGGTGTTGTTTTTTTCTTTTTTCTGTTTCTGTTTTGATATTTTGGTGTTTTCAGTTCAGCTGACAGTGATAATTCCTAATATTCTGATGGAGCTACACAACTCAGAGGAGATGGAATAAATTTTATGTGTGGTTTGTGGTGTTTCCTCTATTTCCTTTCTCACTGCCCAGCCTCGTGCTTCTTCATCAAAGCTGATGAAGATGATTGATGATGATGATGATTTCTTCATCTGATGATTTCTTCATCAAAAACCTTCATCAAAAACCTTTTTTTTTTCCTTTTTATACATGGTTTGAAACGAGGAGTTTGTAACATGTATTTTAAAACTGCATTTATGAAGACATTGTAAGAAAAAAAAATACTTTATATATATAAAAAAAGGATATAATTAATGCTTGAAACTACCCAATTTCTTCCTTAGATTTCAGAGAATTTCTACTTTGATTTAAACTCTGAACAAATGAAGGGAATGCTTCGGCCTCATGTCCCCCCTGCTGCTATTTCCACCCTGGCCAGATCTGCCATCTTTTCCATCACCTACCCCTCCCAAGATGTCTTTCTAGTAATAAAGGTAAGAAATAACAGGGAGATTGAAATTATCCTGGTCTCTTGATTTTTATTTCAAATAAAATAGAAATTTTCTATAGAAATTCCTGTAAACAGCGCTGCTTTATTTCAGATATTCTCACTTAATGTAACAGAAACTGGAAAGAGCACAAAGGTGTGCTGGGTGATATAAATCAGTTTTCTGGGGCTTGACCTTGGTTTTCATGTAAAACAATGTTCTGGCTCCTTAAAATGACAAATAAGTCAGTGATTTAAAAATCTCTGTTGATCTGAATCTCATTTCAAAAAAGGACACCCTCCCCTCAGCCAGATTTCCAGATGTATTTAAGGGCTGAAATTGCCAAGAGAGTGAGATCCATCACTGAAATAAAATGCAACATTGGTCACTCCTGGGATAAAATACACAAAGATAAAAGTTATTCTCTCCTTTGATTCAATGAGTGCACAAATGCTGCTCGTTCAGGTGGGTGCTTGAGTCAGGATTTTTGGCTGGACTCTGGATAAAAAAACCCCCTGTGGTTAAAAGGGGAGTTCAGGGCATATTTTCAGTGTGCAAGATCTGCAGGAAATGCTTCTTACACAGGACTCACCAGGCTTTAGCTCTTGGGAAAGAATTTTTTGCTTCCTTGTGCTTGTCCAATTTATTATTCCTTGCTGGATACGTGTCCTTATAATGGTCCATTTTCCCTTCTCAGCTGGAAAAAGTTTTACAGCAGGGAGATATTGGGGAGTGTGCAGAGCCTTACATGATTTTTAAAGAATCTGATGCAGCAAAGGTAAGAATTTTTTTTGTGTTTTGATAAAAAATTAAATGTATTTTCTTTTACCTTTGACTGTTGATATTTCTCCTATCCTTAAAAGGATCCTTTTTTAATTAAGAATCTAATCCCATTCTAAAGGCCAAAAAAGAGCCAGAGACCTTTGATGCCTTGTTGGTGGAGCAGATAAAGGTCACCAGTTTTTGTGGCTGTCAGGGGAGATTTGTGGTTGCCATCAAGCTCAGCCATCTGTGATTCCCTGTCCCAAAGCATCAGCTGGGGCAGGGGAAGGCAGCCTTTGATGGGAATTTGCAGTAAAAATTCCAGTTTTTCCATTGCTTTAACCCCAACACTTCTGCCTGATTCTCAAAGAGTCTCAAAAATGGTTCCTGATTTCATGAGCAGCTGGGTTGAGCCAAGTGGAGATCAAAGGGTGATGGTGAGGGCAAAGCAGAGGCTCCAGCCCTTCTTGAGATCCCAGCCCCTCCTTTGGGCTTCCTCCAAGGAGCTTGGATGATTTGTTAATTCTAATCAACCTCTTAATGAAATATTTCCTCCTTGAAGCTCTAAAAATTGCTCTTTAATATGCAATTCCTTTTTTTATTCCCTTTTTTCCTTGTCAAAATGAGTATGATGTTATTTATTTGAAGAATGCTTTGAGTTTCCCACACAACTCCAGCTGACCTGAGCACCACGTTAGGAAAGGCCCTTTCAGACTCCACAGGGCAAAATTCAGATTTTCTTGAAGGAACAGTGGGCAGATGAGCTCAGTGGGATTTGCCACGGTGTTCAGGAGGGTCCAGAACATAAGAGACTGTTCTGATTGTCCTCTGGTGGCCTTTTCTGGGAGGCAGAAATTGAATTTTCCCAACACTTGGTGATCCTCCTCGGGAATGTGCTACCAAAGGACACAACTGGAATTAGGGAGTTTGAAAAGACACCATCATCCCTCACTGATTTTCCTAAATGAACCTCTGATTCTGCTGCTCTCCTTTTAACCTCTTGGACTGAATATTTTCTTCACAGAACAAGGAAAAGTTGGAAAAACTGAAGGGGCAGGCAGAGCAGTTTTGCCAAAGACTCGGGAAGTACCGGATGCCTTTTGCCTGGACTGCCATCCACCTCATGAACATTGTGAGCAGTGCTGGCAGCTTGGAAAGAGATTCCACAGAAGTTGAAGTTGGCACAGGAGGTAACAGGATCTGGCATCTCCATGAGGGAATGTGGGCAAATCCAGAGGTTTTTGGTTCATATCCTGTAGCTGCTGTTGCTCCTTTTATTGCTTTCCTCTCCCTGCCCTGACAGTCTGGGGTCATGGTTGAGCTAAAACTGAAAAGTCCATGATAACAAATGGATTTATCTTTCAAGGATTTTACAAGCAAACCATCTGTTATATTATTTGAAAGCAGGCTTGTGAGACTGAGGGAGCGTTTCAGGCTGATGAACATTTTCCAAAGGAGTGGATTAATCTTTTTTGAGCCACGTAGCTCATCCAAAACTGCTCTTCAGCATCCCCAAAACTGCCAACTTCATCATCTTTCAGAGCAAGGGAAATACATAAATCTCAGCGTGATAAAGACTTTTATAACAGCAGGAAGGCACTGGGGTGAGGGCTGGGAGGGGAGCAGGAATCAGCTGTGCTCCACAGCCTCCCATTGCCCCCAGAGTGGGATTGCCTGAGCATGGCCACATCTTCTGTCACCTCATGCTGATGCCAGAATGATTTTTGTCTTTTCTTTTAAATCCCTTTTACACAGTTCTGTGTATCCACAAGTATTAATAGGCACACTTGCAACCTTTTACTTAGTTTAGTACTTAGTGTTTTATAAGTGTTTTGTAAGGCTGAAGAGCCCAGAGCTGCAGAGCCAGGGACACCAAACATTCTGCTGGCTCAGGAACCCAAGGTCTCTGAGCAGGAGGATTCTGGAAACTTGAGCTGAGCCCAGCCCAGCCCCAGCATTGGGCTCCCTTGTTGGATCTGGGCTGTGGAAAGTCTAGAACTGGTGTGTGTGACTGACGGGGGTGCATTTGCCACGCTGGCACCTGGGGGAAGTGGATGCACCAAACAGGATCCTGATTCAAATCCTGAGGGAAAGACCCCAACCCCTTTAACCGTGTCTGGCTTCATTTTCATAACACCAGGAAAAGGTATCAATGCCATCATTCCCTCTCCTCCTGTGCAAAAATCCTTCTTGGAGCAAAAGTAGCCTATTGGAGCGTAGTTGTACTGCTTTATTTTCTAATTCTTTTCCTTGTTTTGGGCAGAACGTAAAGGCTCGTGGTCGGAGAGGAGGAACTCCAGCATCGTGGGCAGGCGGTCCCTGGAGAGGACCACGAGTGGGGACGAGGCCTGCAACCTGAGCAGCTTCAGGCCAGCCACCCTGACAGTCACCAACTTCTTCAAGCAGGTATGGCAGGACAAGGGCTCCTTGGGGAGCTGGTTCTGCACGGGAGGATTGGGTTGTGTGAGATCACTGAGTGATTCATTCACATTTGGTGTCTGTTCCCCCATCACAGGGAGGCTTTGAGCAGCATTCACTTATTCCATGATAATATATCAATTATCATGGAATTACAGACTGGTTTGGGTTGGAGGGACCTTAAAGCCCATCCAGTGCCACCCCTGCCATGGCAGGGACACCTCCCACTGTCCCAGCTGCTCCAGCCTGGCCTTGGGCACTGCCAGGGATCCAGGGGCAGCCACAGCAAATCTGGGCACCCTGTGCCAGGGCCTCACCTCCCTCACAGGCAGCAAATCTCCCTTAGATCTCATCTAAACCTGCTCTCTCTCAGTCATATGTTACATAATATTATATAATATATTCATTCTGGCAGTGGTGAATCATTGGATTCTTTCAATAAATTTCCTGGGGAAAACTTAATTGAAATTATTGGCTGCTTTTGACGTAACAGCTCCAAGTCACAGAACTGGATCTTCCCAGAAGAACATCAGTTTGTTTTGCTCCATATTTTTCTAACATGCATTGGAAAAATCACTGCCTGGCCTTTTGGTGAATATATTTGGAAAAATGCTTTTAGGAGCACGCTCACAAAAGCTGAGGGTGACTTCTTTGGGTCAGTGTGTGCCCAAATGTATTCCAGGTTTCTGTCCTAGTCTGGGACTGCTCAGCCTTCCCAAGGATAATCAGTGGCTCCTTTGCTTTCCCTGGCTGTTTGGAACATCAGCAGGCTCAGAACAGGTTCCTCAGAGTGATCTGAGGTTGGCATCAGTTCCCTGGACACATCCAGGGGTCCCTGAGGAAAACAAAGCTTTCTGCTTCTGGTGCTGCTTTGCTGAGTGGCAGCTCCTCTCTGCCAGAGCTTGGCATTTTCCTCAGGAGTGAAAAACATTATTAAAAGGAACGAACTTTTTAGTTAAGCTCAGCAGAAAGTAATGAGCTGAACATTTTCTAAGATTTGCTTAATGTCACATCTGGTTAAGGAAAAACTTGTCACTAAGTTAGTAATGATTTACAAAAACATATTTATTTACTTTGTTGAGACTATTTTTACTTTGAAGCACATAATTTTATTTGAATTGTCCTTCAAAGCTGCCAAACATTAATTTAAGATTTTAAATTTCAGGTTCTTCATTTTATCTTCTTTTTCTCCTGTTAAGTATAATTAGTTGAGCACTACCCAGTGTTTTTCTCCTTGAATTTACTTCTTTTTTTTTTCTCTCATGTTGTGATTTATTACCTTTAAAATCAGATACCTTCTGCTTTTGGGTGGCACAGTCACATTTTCTGTAATGTTTCCAAAATTAGCAAAACTCTGAGCTATTAGAAGACTGACAACAAACTTGCACTTCCTACTTTTCCTGAAAAGTCAGACTGTTCTGGGCTCAACCCAAAGGAAAAGCAGAGGAGAAGGAATGAGGATCAGCTCCTGAATGACAGATCCTTCTTCAAACCATCACACTTGCTAAAAAATGGCTATTTTTGGGAAACCTTTTAGCAGCCATTTCCAGTTTGGAAAAAGATAATATTGATGGGGAGAGAAAAGGCTTTCAATTAAAAGTTCCTGCAGCTGCCAGGATGATTAATAAGGGATGAAGGAAGGGGAAAGGCTGGAGGAATGAAGTGGAATTGAGCTCGTTAATGTTAACACCTTGTTCTGGGAAGGGACAGTTGGATGTCAGAGGGAAGAGCCTGTGGAATGGGGGGTTTGTTCACTCTCTGGCAGCTCTGGAGGGTTTGGGTAACCAAATTCTTGCACCCTGGGCAGGAGGGGGATCGTCTGAGCGACGAGGACCTGTACAAGTTCCTGGCTGACATGAGACGCCCCTCGTCGGTGCTGCGCAGGCTCAGACCCATCACAGGTACCCAAACAGCCCCCCTGGGCTCAGAAACTCAGCTGTGTGTTAGATCCTCACCCAGGCACCCCAGAGAAGGTCTGAGAGCAATCCCTGGGCAGCAGGAGCACTGGAGGTGGCATTGGGGCAAGTTTGTCACTGGCACACTGAGGGAGCGGCTGTGAGCAGGGGATGCAAAGCCCAGAGCTCAGAAACCTCTGTTTCCCACTCTCTGTCCCAAATCCAGGAACCTCTGTTTCCCACTCTCTATCCCAAATCCAAGAACCTCTGTTTCCCACTCTCTATCCCAAATCCAAGAACCTCTGTTTCCCATTCTCTGTCCCAAATCCAGAAACCTGTTTTGCACTCTCTATCCCAAATCCAGAAACCTCTGTTTCCCACTCTCTATCCCAAATCCAAGAACCTCTGTTTCCCACTCTCTATCCCAAATCCAGAGCTCAGAAACCTCTGTTTCCCACTCTCTATCCCAAAGCCAGAAACCCAGAGCCTCAGTTTCCCACTCCCTATCCCAAATCCCTAACCCAGAACCTCTGTTTCCCACTCTCTATCCCAAACCCTGAATCTCTGTTTCTCACCCTCTATCCCAAACCCAGAATCTCTGTTTCTCACCCTCTATCCCAAACCC
>JAHLSL010000008.1:2160410-2202243 GCA_025920805.1 Petroica traversi
GCAGAGAGCTCCCAATCCCAAACCCCAGCCATACTCCCTTCCAACCCTTTCCATGGTGCTGAGATTGATGGAGCAGAGAGCTCCCATTCCCACACCCCAGCCATGCTCCCTTCCAAGCCAAACCATTCCCTGGTGCTGAGATTGATGGAGCAGAGAGCTCCAATGCCCACACCCCCAGCCATACTCCCAACCTAAACCTTTGTGTGGTGCTGAGATTCTGGAGCAGAGAGCTCCCAGTCCCAAACCCCAGCCATGCTCCCAACCCAAACCTTTCCATGGTGCTGTGATTCCTGGAGCAGAGAGCTCTCATTCCCTCACCCCAGCCATACTCCTTTCCAACCCATCCCATGGTGCTGAGATTCTGGAGCAGAGAGCTCCCATTCCCACACCCCAGCCATGCTCCCAACCCAACCCATCCCATTGTGCTGAGATTCCTGGAGCAGAGAGCTCCCAGTCCCAAACCCCAGCCATGCTCCCTTCCAACCCATCCCATGGTTCTGTGATTCTGGAGCAGAGAGCTCCCACTCCCACACCCCCAGCCATACTCCCAACCCAAACCTTTCTGTGGTGCTGTGTTTCTGGAGCAGAGAGCTCCCAATCCCACACCCCCAGCCATGCTCCCTTCCAACCCAAACCATTCCATGGTGCTGAGATTCCTGGAGCAGAGAGCTCCCACACCCCAGCCATACTCCCAACCCAAACCACCCATGGTGCTGTGATTCTGGAGCAGAGAGCTCCCATTCCCACACCCCTTCCACCCCAAACCATGGTGCTTTGATCCTGGAGCAGAGAGCTCTCATTCCCACACCCCAGCCATACTCCTTTCCAACCCATCCCATAGTTCTGTGATTCTGGAGCAGAGAGGTCCCATTCCCATATCCCCTCATACCCAGGAGGTTCTCAGGGCAGTTGGAGTCCCCAGCCATGGAGAAGTGCAGCTCTGTGTGCTCTGGCAGTGCATTGGGAATGCTCCCTGACATCCTGGACAGCTGCAGGGTGAAGTTGGTGCTGGCTCCCCCCAGGATGAAGCTGTACTCGATGTGCCTCCTGTTCCCCCTCCAGTCCTGCAGCTCGATCCTCAGGATGTAATTCCCCTGCCTGGTGATGGAGTAGATCTTCTGCAGGCCCAGCCAGAATTCCTCTGCAAAGTTGGAGGGGAAGAGATGCTGAGTTTGCTTTTAGGGATAACCTGCAGGCAGTGCGTGTGAAAATACAGTATTTAAAAGGCTTTATTAATTGCTTTAATTAAATCAGTGATTTGAGTCTTGGGGACTGTTGATCTTTGCAGAGGTCTGCTGCTACATTCTTTTTGTTTACCTCTGCTTAATTGCACACTGATGATCAATAAAAGCAAGAGTTCTAAATGAACTGGAGCTTCCCCCTTTGAGTTTGCCACCTCGTGTGGAACTCTGAGAGGGAGCTGGAGACATTTAAAAGGTGTGTAATTGGAAATGTGTGACAAATGAAGCCAGTGACATACATAAAACCTAATGGCAATTGTTGCATTTTGGGAGGAAAGAGCTGCAGAACCAAACTGGGGCCTTGACACCCTTGTGTACAAAGGGGATTTTTCTTTTGCTGGAATTTCTGATAATTAGTTTAATTGGTTTCATATATTATATTCATTAAGTGGCTTATTATCAGCCCAGGTAATTGCCACATGTGGGGCTGAATGTGAGTGCCATGCACACAGCTGGCTTTTAAAGCCAGAGAAGACAAGAGGGTTGAGGAAAATCCTCCCTAATTTCCAGGTCAGGAGCTGAAACCTGGTTTATTTTATCACCTCAGAAGGTGCAGCAGAGCACTGACACAACTGAGAGCAGAGAGATTCTCAGCAAAAGCCAACACTGAGAACATGTGGCTGTATCTTGGTGCAATATTTGGGAACTGGAGATTAATCAAGGAGCCACTAAAGGATCCAGCAGGATCAGAAAAAACTTTACAGATGAAAGTGAACCTCAGCTGTGAGCTCCTGTCCCAAAACAGAGGGAAGAGCTGAGATACAGCAGCTTTTTATGATAAAAGATGTGGAAACAAGTCAGTATTGCTGCCCACCTTGCTCAGTTTTAGGTCTGTGCTAACTTGGTGCTACAAATTCTTTGGAGTTGATGATTAACGGGGGAACGTGGGTGTTTCCTCACCCTATCCAGCCATGGAGGGGATTGGCCACTCTGGGGAAGCCTGAGGTGTTGGCTCAGGGGAGCTCACACAGCCTTGGGCTCTCCTGAGGCTGCAGAAATTGGGTTTTAAGGAAAATGGGATTGCAGGAAGGCTGAATGAAATTAGTGACAGCAACTCTGTGAGGTTCTGCCTTTGTGTGCATTTGAAAGGCTTTGGGAGGTGCTTTTTTAAATTGTAAAGTCTTGATAAAATGTTGTTTAAAGCATTCTGGATGTCTCATTTTGAGGGGTACAGTATCTTAAAGACTCTGGCCTTGATTCAATTTCTAAACACTCTTTTGAGGGGATGTCTTTGATAATTTTCCTGAGTTTTGTGTTCTGGTGGGCACTTCCTGGTACTCCATTGAATCAGTCTATTATTTGCAGCTTTAGACTGCTTTCCTTTCCATAAAAAGATTCAGCTTCTCTAATCAATTTTTTATCAAGAAAAACAACAAAAAAGGCATATTTACCATTGAGGTCCCCAAAACCATTTGTGTAGGCATCCCAAGTCTGGTTGAAATCCAGTGATCCATCCACTCTCTTCTGGATTACAGTCCAGGATGTGCCTGAGAAAAGGGGAAATGTCATCATTACTGTCCCTGAGTGTGCTCAGGGATGCTCCCATTTTGAGGTAGAAGGAATTAATTAAAATCTTCATGAAGGGAATTCTAATGAGCCCAACTGGAGAGAACCCAGGGCCCTTTGAGTGTCCTCAGCCACTCTGGAGGTGACTCCACTCACAATTATTTTGCCAGGCTGCCTGGACTGGGTTTCACTTGTTTATGAGGGCTGAGAGATGGAGAATTTGATAAAGAAGAGATAAGAAAAGCCCCAGGCTTTGGCTCAGAGGGTCAGACTGAGCTGACAGTGCTCAGCTGCTGGCACAGCTCCAGGCAGGGCTGAGCTGCTGGGGCTGTGTCCATGCTGGAGCTCCAGAGGGGTCTTCTGCTGCCCCCAGGTCATGACACCCTGGCTTCTGCAGCTCCACCAAATGTAAGCAAAGGAGCTTTTTGCAGAGGCCCCGTGGGTTGTGTTTGCACATCCAACACGTGAGGTGGCCCCTGGTGTTCCCCTGCTCTCCAGGGTGGTGGGAAGGGGTGTGGGACAGGCACAGCAGCTCTGGGGGATGCAGGGAAAGCAGGGGATGAGGGAGCTGGCCAAGCTGGGTGTGATCGTGGTGGCAAAAGGGACAGATTTGTGTTCCTTAGGAAGGTGGAGCTGGGGTAGATAACAAAAATTGTGTGCCTGGAGGGTGTCTGGCTGCTGAGCTACCCAAAGGTGACACAGGAGTCCTGTCCTGTCACTTCTCTGCATCAGTTTGGCACAGCTCAGTCTAAAGCAACCCGGGTTCATGGACAAAATTTCACTTTTGTGAAAGCGAGTTGTTCACTGTTTGCTTTTCTTTGGGAAATCCATTCTTGCTTGCCCTATAATGGCTTTCATAATGACCATTTTCATTACCTGCAGCTACAGGCTTGGGTTTTGGACATCCTTAATTTATGGCACAGGATTGAAGGTCCTGTCCTCAGTATAAACAAGAGGGGAGTAAAGAAGGAGATTTCAGGATATAGAAAACCTCAATTCAGAGCAACGAGGCCACTAAGAGAAGCCAAGGGGATCCTACATAAACCATAAGTTTTTGTTTTCTTTGGGAGGAGACACAGTTGTTTGGCCTAGAGGAAGATATTTCTCTGAAAATCAGACTATTGCTGGCACAGCTCTTACCAAATTTCATTTCACAGTAGACATTGAAAGGTTCTGAGGCATTGGGCTGAATAGTGTAGACCCCACTGGCCTGCACCCCGTTGTGGTAGAGAGCAGTGCAGTCAGCAGCAGCACCTGGGGAAGCAAAGAGCCTGTCAGAAATCCTGCCTGGGGTGTGCTGAGCTGAGAGCAAAAGAAAAAAAAGGAAAATGATCATATTGGTAATTTTATTTTGTTATAAATGTCGTGGAATGGGCAGACTGCTTTGGGTGTAATAGTACAGCTGCCAAGGTGTGCACAGGTTGGACTGCCTGTGTTTTTGAAGTTAGGCAGAGTTTCAGTTTGGAGGAATTTGGGAAGTTTCTAAGGCCTAAGACTAGGCTGGCAAATGGGCTTTCCTGCCCCTTATAAATACCATTCCCACTGCTACATTTCACCAACGCCTTTCAACTTCAGATAAAGGTCTTCTAAATCTTATAATTAGCCAGTATGAAGTAAATTAATTCTCTGTTAGGATCTATGAGTTAGACAAGGGTAAAAGGGTGGTCACAGCATGTTTGTAAGAAGGGAATGGATCCTGTTAGTGCATTTTTGGGCATTGTCCCTGAGTGTCCAGAGACAAGTACAGCTGCAGTGGGGCTAAATGGATAATGACATTTTTTCCAAAGAAAGAGATCAAGTTCCTTCCCACAGCCCCGTGTATAACACAAAATCTTCTACTTTTAACTTCTGGCTCCTGCAAACCAAGCCAAGGCTGTCCCAGGAGGTACAGGGAAGGCAGCACATGCTGCAGTCCCATCTCAGAGATGGGGGCTCACCAGCAGCTCTGTGGGTCCCAGCTGTGGGTTTGTGCACAGCAGAGGGGATGCTCTCTGGTTCCTGCTGCTCCCCTGGGAAGGAATTCTCCAGCAGCTCCTGGAGCTCGATGTGGTTCAGCTGCAAGAGCCATAATTACAGTGTTAATTGAGATTCGTGGATCAAGGCAATGTCATACCTGTAGAAAACCCAGTTTATACCACATTAAAATAACTTCAGCTCCACGCTGGTGGATTTTAGGTGTGGGAATGCCAACTGTGCCACTGCTCAGGCAGGGTAGGAGTCTTGAGGGGAGGAAATGGCCCCTTCTCATGTGGGGCACCTTAATGGGCAAACAGATTTCACTTATTTCCTCAGGTGACATCACTGGGACAAATAATACCAACAGCTAAGGAGGGCAGAACCCACAGTTCCTTAGGCTGAAATGCATTTTGTTCTGAGGATAAATGAAATCTGAGCATGTTGGTTGTACCATGTTGCACTGACACGTGTTGGGCTTCCACTCTGGGAGTGGATTTTGGAAATGAAAAAAGAGGTGGAAAACAATGAGACTTCAAGGCCAATGCAAGAACAATAATGTGGTAGATAATAAGAGGAAAACCCAAAAATCAGCAATCAGAAAATGCAGCAGCCTGGTGTTGAGGGACAAGATCTCAAAGGTGTTGTTTGCCACAGCTCCTGGCTGGCAGCACAGCAGCCTCTCCCCAAAACTGGTACCTCCAAATGGTCCCCACCTTCATCTCCACCCCAAACTGAGCAAAGGGTGCCTGACCCCAGGAGTTGGACCCTCAGCTCCCTCAGTGTCAGGGGTGGTTCCTGTACCTTGTCCTCCAGCTCCATGATCTGGTTGTGCTGCCTGTCCAGCTGCACGTGCTGGTCCTCCACGATTTTGAGGAGCTGCTTGATGTCGTTGTCCTGCTGCTCCACGAAAGCCTGAGGCAGGGAGGGAAGGATGGAGGAGGGTTAGCAGCAGCAGAGGACCTTCAGCAGTGCTGCTGCCTCTGTAATTCTGTCCTGGGGCCAGTTTTGAGAGGCACAAACCATTGAACTTTGCCCTTCCTTTTCCAGAGAATCCTGGAATATTCCTAATGGATGATCAATATCCTTTGATCCCCAGCTACAAAAATTTCTTTTCTTCTGGAGTGAACACCCATTTTTTAGAGACAAACTATTGGCAGTTTTGTAGACTCTGTTTTTAATTGCTATTTTCCTTCCTTTTTCACTTCCAGAACAATTATGTTCTGTGGGATCAGCCCTTAATTCAGACTAGAGGTATGGCATAGATCAAAAAAGGGAAAAAAATTCCCAATATTTATGGTGTTAGCTTGGGATTTGAGATACCATCTTTTTGCTTAGACATAAGCATCTAGTATTTTCTCATACAAATTACTTGGCCTTTTAATGCTTCTGCAAAATAGAGTTAATATTTCCTTTTTCATAAAAAACCTTATACCCACATAACGACTTGCGTGATTGACATAATAATTTTGGTAACACTTGTGAGGGTCTTTGGTCCTGGAGGTCCTGCCAGGTACTATAAATACTTTTCTTTAAAGGTTTAAGCTGCACTGAGCAGGCAATTCCCACTGCATTGATTTTGGGATGAACTGGTTTCATACAAGCCCATGGGCTTGGAAATCTCAGCATCTTCCCAACTGCAAAACTTCTTTACCATCATGATTACAAAATTTCTTAAAATTGGTTTGCAAATAAATACTGAAAATAATTCAGTATAATTTCACGTTTTTTCGCTGATTTCACTGGGGAATTTTGCTGCAAAATTAACGCAGTGTCAGAGTAAGACTGATTTTTTTTTTTTTTTTAAGCTTGTTAACAGTGATTTATTTCTCAAAATTCACTCTGGCACTCCAGTGAGGAGCAAAGGAAAGCATGAGCTTCTGTTGCATAATTGCTGATAATGTCATTCCAGTGTATTTTGGCTCAATGTGTCAGGGCCTTTCACAAGTCACTTACTTTGAGTGAAGAAATTTCTTTTGTCTCTTGCATGGAAGGCTGGATAATGGCCAGCTTGGTGACCTTGTCCTCCAGTCCCCACACTTGCTCCTGCAGCTGGATTTTGTTTTGGATGAGGTCTTCAATCTTCAGGTTCATCTCCTGCGAGAGGTTCTTTATCTCCTCGTTGTTGATTTGCAGCCTGGCCGTGGTTTGCCGGAGCTGTTCTTCTTCCTCCTTGATCTCGCTGGTTTGCAGGGAGAGCTCGTAAAAGGACCTGTCAAAAATGTAGAGTTTCTGAAAGATGTCGTTCATCTGGCCCTTGGTCTTGTGGACAAAGTCCTTGAGGCCGTGGCCCAGCTGGAGGAGCCCGTTGGCCAAGATTCGGACGTCGTCCAACATCGCAAATCGCGATTTCGTTTCGGGAGATCCGGCGGAACCCACGGAGAAAAAATCCTTGTCAGCCCCGGCTGGGAGAGCCAGGGGGGCCAGGAATAGTAAAACTGGGATGATCTTCATGTTTCCTGCCCCTGGTTGTCTTTGCTGAGGATGCAGAGGCTTTTCCCAGTGGCTGTTCTGGGTGGCAGAACGCGATCTATTTATACCCCTGTTCATTTTAGGAGAGGCAGAGCAGCGGGTTGATCATTAAACTGTGTGTGCTTGAACGAGTGTAACCCCTCCTGAAATGTAGGTTGATACCTGGGAAGATAAAATTGAGAGACTGGCACGTTGCTGATTAAACTGGTCCTGAACTTTTCCATCTGCCAGGCCTTCTGGTGTAAAACGTTATTGATGACGGGGTGTTTTTCACACAACTCTTTTCAATAGATTAATTTTGGGTCATAATCTCAGTAAGGGCTTAAATTGCTCCTTGTTTGTGTTGTTTGGTTCCCTTTATTGCCTCGGGAGTGTGAAAGGATTTCACACTGGATGTTCAGGCTGTGAAGCTCCTTGATGAGCTGTGGAAGGGCAGAATATTCCCCGATGATTCACACGACTTGATTTTCATCTGGGGCTGCTTTCTGATGTAACTCATTGTGCTGCAGTGGATTTACTTGTCATCGAGCCCAGATTAAGTGAGAAAGAGGGAATTAGGTCCAGAGATTGCCTGGATGTGATTCTACTGTGTTAAGGTTTGTGCAGTAATTTACACCGTATAAAACTTATTTTTTAAGAGCTGCTTTCCAGAGGTGGGCGAGATAAATAATGCCTGGCTTGCATTTCTCACCTTACCATTCTTTCTGCTGTTTAAGATTCACATTACATGAAAAAAGGCTGCAAGTGCTCTGAAATAAATGTCCAGTTCTGCAGTGGGTCCCTGCATGGAATTGTGGATTTTTTTTTTTGGGTAGTATTGCAGTGTGAGTGAAAGGTATTTCTCTTTCTGGACTCATTCATAGCAATCCAAGAAATCAAAATCAAGCATTGCATAATGTACTTTGGAGAGTGTTCAGGTTTTTGCTGAATTCTTGTGTGCTTAGGGATTCTTCCCCTGGACTTTTTGTGGTGCTGTTCATATACATATGCCCTTATGATATGTAGAATCCATGTTTTAAAATGTTTTTAAAAAAATGAAATTTTTGCCTCATATATTGAACTTTTTGTGTGTAGTATGCAGGTAACCTCCCCACTCACAATTAACTACTGTGAAAGTATTTTAGATCTCAAATTAATTGCTGGAGAATATTTTGTGCCTTTCTAATTTGGGATCAGAATTATTGGAATACCCAAAGTATGGAAAAACAGCAGGAGCAGGGAAATGATCAGGCCCAGCTCTGGGCAGAATGGGGATTCCTTCAAAGAAACAATTCTAAATTGTTTCTCAGGCATCTGACATAGGGATTTTGGACTGTAAAACTTGAAGAACTGGTTGTAAAATTAAAAAAAAAAAACCCAACCCAAATCTATAGAATTTCTTCAATCCACTTCACAGTACTTAAGTGGCTTTGGTTTGATGTGGTTTCAAATGAATCAGCTTCTGTTTTAACTATTTAATGTAAGAAATCTTTCTGGTTTATTTTGAATTCTTCCTAACCCCATCACCCCCTAAAATCTTTATCCCTGGCTTAGTCTTTAGAAAAATGTGGGGAGTTTCTGAAGAAATTGCAAAAACTGGGCTCAGGCATTTTCCCAGGTTTGTACAACTTGCATCCCATGTGCTGCTGCAGCTCAGACACGACACCACCTATGGAAAAGGTTTGTTTTCCAAAGGGAAAAGGCAGCCAAAAGGCCCTGATGGCAAATATTAATAAAGCACTAATTAGCTGCCAAGAACATTTCCATATTAATGCCAAGGCCTGTGAAGTCAGGCAGTGCTAAACTCACCACAAAACACCCCTAGATGTCACAACAGTCCCAGAGTCCAGAAGAAAAGTGGGACAAAGGAAAGCAGAGAGGAGGAAAGCTTCTGGCACGATTAAAGCATCAAATTCAGGAGCTGTGGAAACTCTAAAAGGGAATTCTGCCTCTGAGAGTTGTCAGCCCAGTCAGGAAAAGATGTATATAACAAACATGATCCTCAAGATCTTCCATGCACCTGGGTGACCCTGATTATATGGGCTTTAAATGATTTTTATAGCAGGAATAAAGCAAAGAAAAAGGTCTCTGGGTTTTACTGAAAAGGGAAATTTTCATAATAGTTAGAAGTTCCCTCTAAGAGTTAGGAGCAGCTCTTAATGTTTTAATACCTTTGTGAAGGATTTTGTGAAATGGTTGCAATCATATTACATAAATATTTAGAGGAGTGCCTGGTGCCATTATTTCCATGGCTTGGGAAGCCTTTGCTCTTTAGCAATTTATTTTATGGAAGTAAAAGTGCTTCTGAGATCTGTTTGAGATAATAGGATAAGCTTTGCATATATTTGGCGAAGCATTTTAATAAAAGCTCCAAACACAAGCCCTGGGGTTTAAAGCTCCTGCCTGAAACTTCTATTGATAGAAATCAAGATATTTATAATGTTCCAGTCACTTTTTCAGCCACCAGGCCCTTTCCATGGCTCCTGTGGCTTGGTTAGACAGGAAGATCTGAGGTTTTTGGTTATGCAGGGTAGAAGAGAGGCTGAGGGAGCTGGGGATGGACAAGTGAAGGCTCTGGGGAGACCTCAGAGCTCCTTCCAGTGCCTGAAGGGGCTCCAGGAGAGCAGCAGAGGGACTTGGGACAATGGCCTGGAGTGACAGGACAGGATGTGATGGTTTTACCCTGAAAGACAGTGGGTTTAGATTAGATTAGATATTGGCAATAAATTCTTCTCTGTGTGGGTGGTGAGGCCCTGGCACAGTTTGTCCAGAGGAGCTGTGGTTGCCCCTGGATCCCAGGAAGTGTCCAAGGCCAGGTTGGACAGGGCTTGGAGCAAACTGGGATAGTGGAACGTGTCCCTGGACATGGCAGGGGTGGATTGAGGTGATCTTTGCATCCCTTCCAACCCAAACCGGTCTGGGATTCTGTGCTGGATTTTTCCATCCTCATTTGCAAGCTGGGCATTTTTTCCCCCTCTTTCTGTGTAAGTTTTCCACAAAGGGAAGGTGCCTGTGATGGGAAACCCTCTGGAGAGAGGCTGCCTGACCAGGGGGGAACATCCCCTGTCCCCTATTGCAGTGGGATCTGTGCACCTGAAATCCCATAAGCAACAAGAGCTTTTTTCCAGCAAAATGTCCTTAACGAGGGCTTTGAAAAGCAGTGGAGAGGGGAACAATCTGTCCCTTTCCTCAGCATAAATCAGACTTTTGCATAAGACTGCCTTTAATATAGGGATCCTGTAGCCTGGCTTCACAAATACCTTAAATCCTCCTCTTAAGCACTAATAATACTTAATAAAAGTTTTATGAGCAAGGTACATTTTAGAGTAAATTTTCATATCCATTTTCATTTTAAAAAGAACATCAAGCAGCAAATGTATTCATGGCAGAACAAAGTAATTTAGGAGAGTCACAAAAATGGCCCAGGCCCCATCTGAAATAGTAGGAGAGAGTTGATTTGGCAAAGTGACCAGTGGGGATGGGATTCAAAAACTTAATTCACCATGAAGGACTTGAGAGGGAAGAAATTCCCACTTGCCAGCTGAGATTATTCCTCTGCCTGCAGGGTGGAAGCAGAGCCTGGTTCATAAGGCTGTCCCAAATATCCCTGGAGCTGGACTGGTGTTCTTTAGGAACAGCATTAGCTGTGTCTGTTCTATTCAGGAATTGTCATCAGAACCACGTCCTTGGGTGGGATTAATTGGCCAAAATATTGTCATTAATGCCATTTTCATTAGTGCCAAGGGCAGCCCCCCTCTGCAGCTGCTCCTCCAGGAGTGTGTCCCAGCAGTGCAGGTGTTTTGGAAACTCCTGGTGTGTAAAAGGCACCAGGTACCTTCCCTGAGTGAGTGCCCTCCTGAGGATCCAAAAAAGAGTCTTTTTGTTGTCAGCCTCCTGCTGCCAGCACTCGGCAGCAGCTGCTTTATTGTGCCTTAAATGTTGTCCTGCTGTGCTCTCACTTCACTTTTCTGAGCCCATCTGGTGTCTGTTGTCTCTCTGGGACGAGGAACAGTTGGAAGCTGCTCACAAATTGTGTTCAGACCCACGGAATGGTTCCCAGAGGGAAGGGAACCTCTTGTTCCTCTTGCCTCACAAGCCAGAGGGGTTTCAGGGTTGGTTCTGAGTGTTTGGCCAGAGTGCAAGTGCCAATCCTTTATCCCTGGCAGCTGCAGGCAGCACTTGGAGCTCCCCCTGAGCTTCCATGTGAGGATCCCCCCTGCATCCCCTGGCTGGAGCTGCAGGAACCAGGCTGGCCAAGGGGGAACGATGCTGCAGTGGTGAGCAGGGCTGTGTGGGAGGTGGATTGGGGATTTCCAGGCTGGTTTTTTAAAGATGTGTAACAATTCATGCATTTGGACTTTGTTGGGTAGCAAAAGAATGTTAATTTCCTTTGAATAACTGAGTGTTGAGGGGAAAAGTCTGGGGAAGATTTTTTTTTTTTTGTCTTTAGAAAAACATCAAGGAACTTTGTGTAGTTCTAAATTACTTCCACAAAGGACAGGTAGGGGTTTGTTGTGGACAGTTTTGCTGATGAAGTGTGAATCCAACTCTCACCTTGTTGGCAAGGGCTCAGAGGACAGAAAAGACTGCAGAATTTTGCATTTCATGGCTGTTAAAGAAATCACAGACTTGGAGAAACGGGGCTGGAAGGGGTTTCCAGAACGTGTCCCCTGCCCAGCAAGGTTTGAGGTTGCCTTTAAACCCATCCTGAGGATGTCTGCCTCACCTGTCCTGAGAAAGCACCAGAAAATGGAGATTTCACCCCCTCCAAGGCAATTTGTTCTTCTGCTTTAACTCTCCTTTCAGCCAGAACGTTTTCCCTTGTGCCTCACCTAAATCTCCTGTGCTGCAATTTCCTCCCATTGCATCCTGCCACATTCCCTGTGGGTGTGATGAGCACTTTATTACTTCAGACTTTGAAACAGTTCTTTAGCTACCTGGCAGTGTTGTCGTTACCTGAAGCTACACATACCCATTTAGTTTAATCCATGCTCAGAGGAGAAATGTAACCTGAAGTCATCCTGATTTCAGGAGATTTAAGAAAGAAAAGGGAAAAAAAAAGGGACAGGCCACAAGAAGGAAGGTGTTTAACAGAAACCACTGCTGTGTGTTGAGCAAGTAAAATATATAAAGTAGAAGTAAATAAAGCTTTGGTATTCTTGTTTTCTTTCCACTTGAACTTCTCAGATTGTGGAATCACTGGGAAATTTTTAGATGGATTTTTCAAGTACCCTTCCAAACAGTAGCTGTTTCAAAATATGAGAGTTTAAAAATGATGTCTTTTGATATCTGAAATTGGGGGTCATTACCAAATTGTTTGTCTGGGTGTGCACTGCACTGGAGAGAATGGAAAATGTCAAACCCTTCACTCTGAGTGTTCCTACACAGGTTTCAATAACAGAATCAGTGAAGGTGTGAGCCCTGAGATGACCTGCTGCCTTTGTCTCTTTGCAGGAATCTCCTTTATGTGTATCCACAGAGCCTTAACTTTGCCAACCGCCAGGGATCTGCCAGGAACATCACAGTGAAAGTGCAGTTCATGTATGGAGAGGATCCCAGCAATGCCATGCAGGTGAGGGCAGAGCACTCCTTCAGTCAGGAAACCCCTGTGTTTGACCTCAGTGAAATGCATTTCAGAGTAACAAGTTCAGAGGAATAGAAAATCATGTGTCAGAGCAAAGTGTGTAGAGCTTGCAAGGTGACAGTGGAGCAGCTGGAGTTTTAATGTGAGATTATTTATTATGAGGCCCTGGCAGAGGTTGCCCAGAGAGATTTTCCATCTCTGCAAGTGCCCAAGGCTAAGTGGGACAGGGATAGTGGAAGGTGTCCCTGTGTCATTCCTGAGATGGGATTTAAATTCCCTTCCAACCCAGCCTATTCTGTGATTCTGTGTTTGCAGTGGGCTCTGCTCATGGTTGGAATAAAGCTTTGCTTCCATGCCAGAAGGATAAAGGTGACAGCTTTGTTCAGGCCAGCAGTGATCCCAGCTCAGGGAGGATCTGTGTAGGGGTGGTTGCATCCATCAGTTCTGCCATGTCCCTGTGTCACTGGGGTTGTTAAAACTGTGCCTTTTCAGTGACTGAGTGAAGGGGCAGGGAACAAACAGGTGTAGCTGTACAAGTGCACAGTCAGTGGAGCTCTAAATGCCTCTGCAGGATTGTGGAACAGATTCTTGGCACAGTTTTATAGGGCTCTTTCTGGGGTTTTTTCTCTTTTTGCAGGTCATCTTTGGCAAATCCAGCTGTCCTGAGTTTTCCAAAGAAGCATACACAGCTGTGGTGTATCACAACAGGTAAAACACAGCGTGCAAGTGGATTGATGTTAATTATTGAACAATCAGTGTCTGGACAGCACTCACAGAGATGCAGTGCCAGTTGATGCTGTCCTTGGGGTTTTGTGACAACTGGCAGACAGAGGCTTTGTTTGCTGGGGTACCAATCAGCTTTGTGTGATCCTGAGCACGTAGCCCAGCTCAGCAGATGCTCCAAGTACAACTCCAGTCAGTCCTCATGAAGGTTTCTGTTCCAAACTCACAGGAGCAGGTGCCCCCTTGTTTTCCTGGGGCCTTGTAGGCTTTAGGTCCAAATTGGAGCTACTCGGTCTTGAAAATGATTCTATTGCAGCTGGGGTGAGGAGTGCTGAATCCAGCAGGAATGTTTTCATGGCTTTGCAGCTGTGCCAGGGAGAGATGTTCCAGGGGAGATTCCTGTCCTGGATGGAGAGATGTTCCAGGGGAGATTCCTGTCCTGGATGGAGAGATGATCCAGGGGAGATTCCTGTACTGCAGGGAGAGATATTCCAGGGGAGATTTCCTGTCCTGGATGGAGAGATGATCCAGGGGAGATTTCCTGTCCTGGATGGAGAGATGATCCAGGGGAGATTTCCTGTCCTGGATGGAGAGATGATCCAGGGGAGATTCCTGTCCTGCAGGGAGAGATGATCCAGGGGAGATTCCTCTCCTGGATGGAGAGATGATCCAGGGAAGGTACCTGTCCTGGATGGAGAGATGATCCAGGGGAGGTACCTGTCCTGGATGGAGAGATGTTCCAGGGGAGATTCCTGTACTGCAGGGAAAGGTGATCCAGGGGAGATTCCTGTCCTAGATGGAGAGATGATCCAGGGAAGATTCCTGTCCTGCAAATGATCCAGGGAGGATTCCTGTTGTGCAGGGAGAGATGTTCCAGGGGAGATTCCTGTCCTGCAGAGAGAGATGTTCCAGGGGAGATTCCTGTCCTGCAGAGAGAGATGTTCCTGTTCTGGATGGAGAGATGTTCCAGGGGAGACTCTTGTCCTGCAGGGAGAGGTTTTCCAGGGGAAATTCCTGTCCTGCAGGTCGGGGTTGTGGCAGTGCCCACATTGAGACAAGAATTTAATGCTCATGTGGTTCAGAGTGTGAAGAGGGAGCTGCTGCCCATTTTTTTTGTGGTTTAGAAGTTTTTCCAGTCCTAGGTGATCAGAAAATGAACTTTGATCCCTTGGGGTAGCCCATACACTCCCTTCCCTGCAGCTCCTTTAATTCAAAGGCAGCAAACCACTGTGGGTGACTCAGCTGAGGCTCTGCTCTCTGCACAGATCTCCTGATTTTCACGAGGAAATCAAGATTAAGCTTCCAGCCACTTTGACAGACCACCACCACCTGCTTTTCACTTTCTACCACGTCAGTTGCCAGCAAAAACAAAACACACCCCTGGAGACTCCAGTTGGCTACACCGTGAGTGCCTTCCCATCCTTACATTTCCCACCACAGGATTCATTCAAATGCATTTGCTGGCACTTTGTTTAGCATCCCTGTGAGCTCACATCCCATTGGAGAGCTTGAGAAATTGGGAAAAGCTCAAAGGAAGCCTTAAGAAATGTGTGTTTTTGTTGTTTCCCTCTCTTTCCAGTGGATCCCAATGCTTCAGAATGGCAGGTTAAAGACTGGTCAGTTCTGCCTTCCTGTCTCATTGGAAAAGCCACCCCAGGCTTACTCAGTGCTTTCTCCAGAGGTGAGCTGAGTTCTGCCTGCTGGAAACCAGCAGAACACGTGGGAGAAAAAGTGACAGGATGTGTGCTATGGTTGTGTATTTTTTCATTTCTTAAATACCATTAAATTTAGACAGAATTTTAGGGTTTGTATGTGGCTGTGTGTGTGTGACTGACCAAAATAAACGAAAATAAATTAAATTGTCACGTTCTCCCTCATTCTTCCCTCAACCTGCAGGTTCCTCTCCCTGGGATGAAGTGGGTGGATAACCACAAAGGGGTTTTCAACGTGGAAGTTGTTGCTGTGTCATCCCTCCACACTCAGGTCAGTGTCAGGAGCAGTCCCTGGAATAAAACAACCTTCTGACAGTTGAAACACTGTCAGAGTTGATGCTGTGAAGGGTGTAGCAATCCCTTTTAGTGAAATTACAATCTCATTTTCAGTTCTGAGCCAGCACACCTGGTTTTCCACATTCTGCTGTGAGTATATTTGAGAAGTTCTGCTTACAAATATCAGTGGTTTGGCCTTTATTCACAGGAGGGTGAATGGCCAACAGTGTTTTCAGACCTCAGCCTGTTGTGTTTGATACAACAGCTCTAAATTAGCCCAGACAAATGATGTTTTCTTGTTCTCATTTTCATGTTCTTCCCTTTCCCCTCCTCCTCTTCTGTTTCTCCCTGTATTTTCACTTTGTCTGTCTTTGATCTGAAAAGAAAGATGACAGTCACTTTGTTTAATCATTTCAGCTTTTGTTTTATTAATTCCCAGTGTGTCACTTTGATGGGGTTTGTGTATTTTGTTTGTGCTGTGAATAGTCATGTGATTTTAGTGCATTTTTGTCTGGTTCTTCTAAGAATATGCAGCTCAAGTTTTGCCCTGATAACTTTTAAACTATAATTAGGATTAAATATGGGCAGATCTCTCAAAGATGTTGAATTTTCTGCTAATTTTGCGAGATCAAATGGCCAGATAGAAAAACAAGGACAAGAACCCACCCACGAGGCACAAATCCACAGAAAATGGAGATATTTTGGAGATTCTTGCTGACTTTTTGCTTTCTTGCTTGTTGTAGGACCCTTACCTCGACAAGTTCTTTGCACTTGTCCATGCTCTGGATGAGCACATGTTCCCTGTGCGAATAGGAGACATGAGAATTATGGAAAACAACTTGGAAAATGAACTGAAGAGCAGCATTTCAGCTTTAAATTCCTCTCAACTGGAGCCGGTAGTGCGATTTCTTCATCTCCTGCTTGACAAACTGATCCTTCTGGTAGTAAGACCTCCTGTCATTGCAGGCCAAATAGGTATTTTATTTAAGTTTTATAGAGAATTACATAGCTGAAAGTTTGACACTTCCAATTTGATCATATTTATGTAGGAATAAAAAAAAAAAAAGTCCATTTTTATGCTTTATTTTAGTACCACTAATATACCACGTGTCTCCCAAATAAAACATGCTGGCATCCAGGTCTGGGGTGATATGCACAGGAGCAATATTTAATATTTATTATAAAACTCCCAAGAAGGGCTGGGAGTTTGGTGTCCAGGTTGAGGCACCAGAAAAGAGCCTGATTTTCCTGGATGCTCAGCATGTTTTTAACACTGGAGCTTGTTCAGGTGTCCCCATCCTGACAGAATGTAGGGATTTCAAGCTTTTTATTCACCTTGGGAAGTCTGGAAGTAGTTGAAGTAGGAAAAACAGATGCTGCATTTTCCTGTTGTGGATCTGATACTTCCAGCATGAATAATCCCTCCTCTTGCTCCCTGTGAAGGGCTATGCTCTGGCAGTACAAAAAATCTCAAGTTTAAATCAGGATTATATCCTTAGTACTTAAAATAGCAGTTTTTCCTGGGGTTTTTTTTGTAGGAAACCTGAGTTTGGATGTGGTGGAATATAAGTATCTCAGACTGCTTTAAAATACTTGTACCTTTATCAGTTATTTATTTATTTAATATTCCTGAGAAAGAATTTATCTGCATTTATATTTTACAGTTCTATCACTCTTTTAGTATTCTGTATTGGTTTGTATGGAACATTATAGATATTAGTGACTGGTTTTGTTTTTAAATAAGATTTTCATTTTGTAACTACTGTCTACTGCATCTTTAATTTGTCTAGAATTAATCTACTTCAGTCTGTGTGTAGATTTTTGTGCTCCTTTTCAGAGCACTTTTTTTCTTGAAACAAAATGAAATTGTTCTTTTTGATGCAAGTTTATATTTTGGCTAAGGAGGAAATAATTAACTGAGAAAGGCATGATAAATATCCAAAGGGTATTATTCATCAATTAAACAAAGACTTGATCTTGTTACCATTGCAGCTGATGACCAGAGTTGGGCTGGTTCCAGAAATGAAGCCTAAATTCATTAAGTTTATTATTAATAAAAGTGGCAGCTGATCCCTGGAACAGCTGTCCTGCTCTCAGGCTGTGTGTTAGACCTGATTCAAACACCAGGCTCGGTTTGGGGTGAGAAATGCACATTTTAGGATTTCCCTTGGTTCCTGCTGAGGTCTAAACCAACCTTTTTGCTTTCAGTTAACCTGGGCCAGGCCTCTTTTGAAGCGATGGCATCGATCATAAACAGACTTCACAAGAACCTGGATGGCAACCAGGACCAGCATGGCAGGAACAGCCTTCTTGCTTCCTATATTTATTATGTTTTTCGCCTACCCAACACCTATCCCAACTCACCATCACCAGGTAGCTCTTTTTTTTTTTTTTAATTTTGTTTCAAGTTTGTTAACAGAAGGCAGAAGCCACTCTCTGCAGGTGCTTCTGACCTCCAACTGCGTGGCTGCTTTCCTGCAGGGCCCTGGTATTAATTTGCCACTTAAAAGATGAGTTTAATTACTGTTAGTCATGTCAGAGATTTAATCATTTGATGATTTTTAATAATAGTGCTGAATTATGGCAAAATACTGGGGTTTTAGGGTTTTTTCTGTGATGTGCTGCACTCTTGGTCTGTCATGTTTCCCAATCTCCATCACAGGAACTTTTATACTTTATCCAGTTCTAGCAAAAGTTTAAATACTGGCTGGATAGAATAGGTATCCAAAGGGTATTATCCATCAATTAAACAAAGACTTGCTCTTGCTACCATTGCAACTGATGATCAAAGTTGGTTGATTCCAGAAATGGAGCCTAAATTAATGAAATTTATTATTTACATAATACTTTACATATTCTAATGTATGTATATATACACACACATATATATATACATGTATTACATATTTTTATGTATACATATAAAGTATAGACATTCTATATTTAAAGCAGGAGTGTAAAATACTAAAAACCACATGCCTGGGTACAGGAGGGAAACAAATTAATGCCAGCCCTGCTGAGAACAAGGGATGGGAAAGAGGTGGTGGAGTGACAGGCATGGAGAACCAGGCTTTGGAAGGAATGTTCTTGCACGGAGTGGGAAAGCTCTCATAGGTGTTGGGAAGGTTTTGTACCTAAAACTGTGCCCACTTTTGGTGGGTTTTGAGTGTGAGGTCTGGAAAACATCCCATTAGCTGAAGACAAACCCACAGGGAGCCTCCTGTGGATAAAACAGCTTTTTATTCCTATCCTGGAGAGATGGGCAGGGGAGGCCAGGGCTGGGCTGGGTGTCCTGAGGGGATCTGGGTGAGGGATGGCCTGACTGACCAGGCAAGGCTGGGTGTCCTGAGAGGGTCTGGGTGAGGGGTGGCCACACTGACCAGGCAGGGCTGGGTGTCCTGAGATGGTCTGGGTGATGAGGGATGGCCACACTGACCAGGCAGGGCTGGGTGTCCTGAGAGGGTCTGGGTGAGGAAAGGCTGGACTGACCAGGCCGTGCTGGGTCTACAGGAGGTGTCTGGGTGAGGAATGGCCTGACTGACCAGGCAGGGCTGGGTGTGCAGAGAGTGTTTATGTGAGGATGGCCTGACTGACCAGGCAGGGCTGGGTGTCCTGGGAGGGTCTGGGTGAGGGATGTCCAGACTGACCAGGCAGGGCTGGGTGTCCTGAGGGATGACCTGACTGACCAGGCAGGGCTGGGTGTCCTGAGGGAATCTGGGTGAGGAAAGGCCAGACTGAGGGGATCTGGGGGAGGGATGGCCACACTGACCAGGCCAGGCTGGGTGTCCTGAGGGGGTTTAGGTGAGGGATGGCCACACTGACCAGGCATGGGAGGCCTCAGTGGGGCTGGGTGTGCAGGGGATGTGTGGGTGAGGGATGGCCACACTGACCAGGCAGGGCTGGGTGTTCAGGGGGTGTCAGGTGAGGAAAGGCCTGACTGAGGGGGTCTGGGTGAGGGATGGCTGCACTGACCAGGCAGGGCTGGGTGTCTTTAGGGTGTCTGTATGAGGGATGGCCAGACTGACCAGGCAGGGGAGGCCTGGGCAGGGCTCAGTGTCCTGAGGGGATCTGGGTGAGGGATGGCTGGACTGAGGGGATCTGGGTGAGGAAAGGCCTGACTGACCGGACGTCCCCGCAGGTCCCGGCGGCCTGGGGGGGTCAGTGCACTACGCCACCATGGCCAGGTCGGCCGTGCGCCCCGCCAGCCTCAACCTGAACCGCTCACGGAGCCTCAGCAACAGCAACCCCGACATCTCGGGCACCCCCACCTCGCCTGACGACGAGGTGCGCTCCATCATCGGCGCCAAGGTACGTCTGTCTGTCCTGCCAGGGACCCTTCACGGCCCCAGAGCCTCCCGTTCCTTCCTCAGTACCAGGGAAGGGCTCAGGGGCTGTCCCAGCCCCTCCTCAGCCCTTTCCTGCCTGTTGCACCACGGGAATGCCGCTCCCTGGAAATGGTTCTGTCTGGTTTGTTGGAGCCATCCTGGAGGGCAGGAGTCCTGGTTTTGTCCACCCCTCACTTTTTTTGTGGCCAGCAGCCAAATCCTGTGCCCAGCTCTGTTGTGTCTCCCCAAGCCTTGCACCCTCTGACCCCACTCTTCCCTCCCAACCCCAAACTCTCTGCTCTCCTCTGCATTCAGCTGCTCAGATTTCTGTATTCCTCGTGTCCAGAGTGGGTCTCTTGCACACAGCAGGAATCTTGCATGGCCTGGGGAGGATTTGGAATGGTTGGTGAGAGGCACAGGCTGGCCAGCTGAGCCACAGGGGGACTGATTCCCCACACCAAAAGGTGATATTCTGGTGTGGATGCAGAGCATCCAGGATGGTTGTTCCCTGGCTCTTGAGGGATCTGTAAATCCATCTCCTCCTGGTGGCTTCTGAGTGCACAGAACCACCACAGTCCCAGTCTGAGCCTGAAATAGGTGGGATGAGCCAGGACAAAGCAGTGTTGGTAATTCCCTCCCCTCAGAGGGGTGCCTGAGCTGCTTTGGGGTTCTCTTTATTTTTATTTTTTTTATTCTTCAAACTGTGATCACTTCACCAACGTGAGATTCTTTCCAACCATGACCTTTCACTCTTCCAGCATAGGTGAATTCCTGAGCCCTTTCAGGGAGCTGTTAAATTCCTGTGGAAGTTTAGAGAGCAAGGTTGTTACCAAAGCCACCACCCTGACCAGTCAGACTTGACATGGCTGATGCTGGGATTTATAAGAGCAAGAAAAACACAGTTTGAGGAAGAGGTTACCAATTTTCAATGAATAACAACATCATTTGCTGACCAAATAAGAGGCTGAAGAATTGTGGGTAGGCAAATGATTATCTCTTACATCAAAGTCTGGACTTAGAAGTCTTAAAATATTTTAAAGACCACTTCAGTATCTTGCTAATTAAACAAGCCTGACCTTTTGTGAAATGCCACAGGCACTGATGTGCATATGGAATTTACCCAGGCTATCAGAAGTTTAACGTGTGCTGGCTTGGTGAATAATGTCAATACAAAATGAAGAGAGATTTTCTTCCAGAGGTGTACTCCAGGCTTTAAAGGACAACCTGTTCTGTGGATAATTGTTGAGGGAAAAGTTTCCTTTAGGGTAGTCTGAGCATCAAGAATTAACCTCAGTCTGGCTATACAGAGTTTTGATTGAATATAATTATTTCTGCTTATAAATATCAATAGACAAAAATAAGTTACTTCTTAAGATGCTGACATGAGTAAAAGAGTGCAAAAATCCCTATTGTTTTTCCAAGTAATGGTTTAAAGCACATATTCCCAGACAGATTGTAATTTGAAGTGCAGGGAAGTTTTCTGCTTTAAAACAACACAAATAGTGGGGGTTTTGTTGTTTGAGGGAGGTCTTCAAAGTCCAGTCTTGTGTTATTTTTTATTCTGATGTAAGGTATTTAGAGGTGTGGGATAAGTGCTTTAAGTCTCCCTTACCAGCTTCTTACTTCATTTTGAAAACTCTTCTCAGGAATTGGAAGATTTCTGTTCACTGTCATATCAGAGGAAGTTTTAGGTCTGTCACTTGTTTTGCCAACATCTGTGAAGTGAAGCCATGTAAATTTTATTCCATACTAATGAAAATGTATTAAATGTCTAAAAAGACAAGTTCAAAGTGCTCCTGAAATGTTGGAGGTGCACTGGGAAAAACCCAGAAAACATCATGGAGTTTCTGCCGTGCCAGTGGACTTTCAGAGATGGGGGTTGTGTTCCTGCACAGACCCTGCACAGCTGCAGGTTGAACCCCAGGGACAGAACAGAATTGAACAGCAGCTTTGTGAACTTCAGAGTGACTCTGCCAAGCAATAAGGAGCTCTGGAGCTCTTTTATTTTCTGAAGAAGAAAGAATCCTTCCCTTTCCAGATTTTTACAAAATGATTTTTGCTTCTGCAAACACGGCCTGTGTTTAATTGTTATCCCTCAGAACCAGAATGACAAGATTAGGAAACTCTGAGAGAGAAATGTGAGGGGGATAAAGGCATTTTCAGAATTAGACCTGATTTTACAAAACACGAGCTTAGTTCAGCATTCTGCAAAGCCCTTTCGACTTTAAATCACCGTGAGCAAAATAAAGCATGTTTATGGGGCTGAGCAGGGCACAGGGCTTTGATTTATTCCTGCCAAAAAGTAATTGAGATTAAAACACTCTCCTTATGTGTTCAGTATTTTTTTTATTGGACATCTTAAGCAAAATTACAGCACTGCTGAGCTCTGCCTTGAGGAGCTCAGTGGATTAATGGTTTGAATCCCAGGTTACAGCTCTCACGCCAGGTTCAACCTTGAGGTGGATTTTAGTTTGCTGAGGGAAATAGATGGTTGGGCTTGGTGGACTTAGCAGCTCATGCTGATCACTGGGATGAAATGGGCTGTACCTTTGCTTTATGGATTGGGAAAAAGCCCTAAGTTAGCACAGAAATGAGGGTGGGAGCTCTCGCTCAGGTGAGGGTGTCAGAATCAATGTGTGGGGTGTTTAAGGGATTGTGTCTGTCAGAGCTGCTTCCTGGGACTCAGGGAAGTCCACTCCATCCCCCTGAATGTTCCTGACTTGGAACACAAGTTTAAATTTTTCCTTTTTTCTGAGTGTCCCAAGGAGAAGAGAGCAGAGAGAGGAGGGATCCATGGTAATTTTGCCAAAACGATCCATTGCAGTAGAATTTGGAGTACAAGCTAGATTGAGCTTTTGAAAAGCAGGATGATTTTTCAAATGATTTGCTTGGCAAAGCAGGTTGGTTCCACAAAGGTGTGTGTTTTTTCCTGTCTTTGCCACTGTGCCTGTAGGAAATGCCCAAGTGTCCATGTGAAATAACCATAGGGTTATTTTGCCAGCAATGCTGGATTTTTATTCCATGGCCAGGAAACCCTGTGAGGGTTGACAGTCAGCCTCTTCATTTTCTCAGCATTTCTGTAAGAACTGTAAAGTTTATGAGCTCTGGGCTACCCTATGTGTGCTGGAAACCTCAGAGAGCATCCTCACATCTGAGACATTTCCCTCTGTCTCAGTGTAAATCTCACCTGGCTCCACGGGAATGGGTTTAAACTGAGCAAAGGACAAGTGAGATTTTTTTCAGGAGGAGGAGGAGAGTTTTTGAATGACAGGCATTCCAGGTAGGACAGGCCAGAGCAGAGCTGTGACAGGATTAATGTGCTGTATGTATTTGAGATCTAAAATATAATCTGGACTCAATGTCTCTGACAGGCACCTGAGAGCTCAGGCTGCCCCAGGAGTTCTGATGTGTTGGCAGTGTACCCACTTTGATTGCTTGTAAGGACTGAACTTTAACTACTGTATGGCAACGTGTAATATTTCTTTCCTTTCCCAACTGCTTTCTATTACATGCCCAGGGCTTAGACCGCTCCAATTCCTGGGTAAACACTGGTGGTCCAAAAGCAGCCCCATGGGGATCCAACCCCAGCCCAAGTGCAGACTCATCACAGGTGGTGTCTTCGGTAGAGGTTTTTCTGCCTTTGTTTTCCCTGATGTTTCCCTGTAGATTATCTTCCTTTCAGTGCATATTCCAGTTTTGGTGGTTTGTCGTTGTTCTTTTTTTTTTTTTTTTAATTTTTGTAATTATTTCTTTGAAAACTTTTCAGTTTGATTTTATAAATTCTCATCTTGTCCCCCACCACCCCACCACTCTGCATGAAAAACCTCCGTGAACGTGTCCCCCCTCCTTTCATTTCAGTGGTTGCTGGTCTGTGAATTGTAAATGCTGTGACTGCTTTTGTTTTCTTTTTTTTCTCTTTCTCTCACACTAGTTTCAGCTTCAGGTGGAGTACATTTCTAAGTGGGAACATTAATCACAGCTTCATAGTTTTGTCCATGTTTGCCATTCCTTTCGATGTCGTGAACCATTTTGCCATTTCCATCAAGCATTTAGTACTCATCGTCCAGTAATCCTTCATGACTTGTTTGAGTGGAATATTGTGAACCCAAATTGATTGCCACATGTGAAATTCTCTCTTAAAACGTGTCAATTTGAGTGCTGGAGGCAGTGATTTGCCAGGGCCAATTGTATTGTTCTGTGTTGCAAAGTATGAAAACTTCACAGCAGCTTCAGTCAGAAAGAGTTTATTTAGCCCCCGTTGCCTGCTGCTCTCCGCTGCATGGTTGCCTTGAACGTACCTCTCAACTGCTCCTCCTTCCCAGTTTACCAGCCTTCCCAAAATATTTAGACCAAGTTCCATTGCTCTCATGGCAAATTATTTCCATCAGAAGCAGAGCTTGAGTGATGTTCTCCTTGCCCCTGGCAGCAGCAGCAGCGTGGCTGTGGGTACATCCCCGCCCTGCTCGGCCTCTGGTAGATTGAGAGGTATGGGCTGAAATTCCAGCTGTTACCTGTGCATGTTGATAAAATGCAACGATGGGAAAGTTTCATGCTTTGCAGCATTGTCCTTGTGCATCAGAACATGCAGTTCTTTAAATAACCTCTGTGTCTTAAAAACCAATCAAAATCGCTGTCGTTTCGTTTAGACCCAATCTCTAAATGGCTAAGACTTTGAGAATGCTTAAAAAGCTGTAAAAAAACCCTACAGTTGGAAGAGTATTTTTGTAAACTTTCGTTGTCCTTGAGCTGCAAAACCCATCCACGGCAAACTTTAATGTCCTGTCATCATTCATTCATCTCCACTCCGTAGGCTACGGATCGAAGTTGTAATCGTATGTCTTCGCACACTGAGACGTCAAGTTTCTTACAAACATTAACAGGACGATTACCAACCAAAAAGGTAGATTTCAGTGGAGACAATTGATATTGTGGGGCAGGGAGGTCAAGTCATTCTGAAAACATGATGCAATTTATTCTTTTATTTATAGCCTGATTTATTTTTTTTTTCTCCCCCCCGAGGTCATTAGGAACTGCTGGTGCTTAACACCTCTGAATATCCAGGCTGTAGGGAATGTGAAGTATTTGGAGTTGAATTGGGAAGAATTAAATGATCAGAAGTTGCTTGCCTGATTTAATGGCCATAGTGTTTGGGGCCAGTTTATTACTGGCTTTCAAAAAATATGAATAGCACTGTCTAGACACGTAAATGATACATTTTGTGTGCAAAATGAAAATGTGTTGTGTGGCTCAGTGTGCTGAGCTCACTTATCCAGGTGTTAATCCAAAGGGACTCCAGAAAGGGAATGGGAGTCACTTTGAAAGTGCATTCCCTTACAGGAAGTGAGAACCTCCTAAACAATGTCAGAAAGGCAAAATGCCAGAGCTTTTGTGTCATGGAAATGTGGCCACTGCCACCGTCAGTCTGTGGGTTGGTCGTCCCGAGAAAAGAAATCCAAGAGCTGTTTGAGCCCCATGTTTCTTTCTTACTGTTTTAAGTCCTTTCTCACAGTAAATATCCATTTCTGTACAAATCATTTTATATGTCCACTTTTTACTCCTTTTTCCTGCGAAAATCAGACCAGGCAGAAAGGTAGACTTTTTAAACTAAACTAATTTGAGCACCAACCTTTTTTTTTTTTAAATTATTATTTCTTGGGGGCGGGTGGAAAATTCTTCTGACACTTGAGATTCAAACCTGGAGCGAGATGCTGTGAAACGTTTTCTCACATCACATGTCATAACCTCATCCCTCATTGTTAGCTGGGGATTTCTTTATGGGATGCCACCACCGCTGTCATGTCCTCGGTTATTTAGTTTGCTTAACTCATTGTTTGCCACACTTGCCACGGAGCGTGCTGACATTTCTCATGGGGGCTGTGGTGGGAGCTGCTCTGGAGGCTGGGGCTGACTCTGGGTTTGACTCTGTAGCTTTTCCACGAGGAGCTGGCCCTGCAGTGGGTTGTGTGCAGCGGGAGCGTGCGGGAGGCGGCCCTGCAGCAAGCCTGGTTCTTCTTCGAGCTGATGGTGAGCAAACCCCCTCCCTGACATCTCCCAGCCCCTGCTTTCAGACAGAACCAGCAGCAAGCACCAGTGGCTGTGCTGTAATTTATATCCCCCTAGGTGAAGAGCATGGTGCATCATCTGTATTTTGCTGACAAACTGGATGCGCCAAGGAAGAATCGCTTCCCCGAGCGCTTCATGGATGACGTCTCTGCGCTGGTCAGCACAATCGCTGGTGATATTGTCTCCCGCTTCCAGAAGGTGATGGCAGACAATTTCCCTGAGCCCAGCTCAGCCCCCAGCCCTCCTGTTTGCTTGGAAACACACACAGGGTTCTTCACCTGCTGCCTGGTTTTCTCTTCCTTCTCTCCAGGACACGGAAATGGTCGAGCGGCTCAACACCAGTCTGGCGTTTTTCCTCAACGATCTGTTGTCCATCATGGACAGAGGATTTGTTTTTTCTCTTATAAAGAACTGCTACAAACAGGTGAATGCAGATAAACTTAACTGAACCATGCAGAACCTGTTACTGGTAAATTTCTTTGGACAGACCGTAAAATACAGACATAGAATTCCGCTGTTCGGGGCTTTTTAGAGCGGGGCATTCTCAGGGGTGATTTAAGGTTTACGCCTCTGTGGTTACACACTTAATTGTGAATTAGGAGTCACTCCCTGGAGTGAATGGACACGCAGCAGGAAGGGAGAATTGTTCCCTCTGCTCACCACGTTCAGAGTAATTGAATCAAAAATTAGTGGGAGGTTCTGCGAGGGAGCTCGGGCTGTCGTGGTCTCTCAAGGACACGGTGACCCTGGATGATCACATTGATCACTGAGCTCCTCTTCCAGCCTTTGGGGATGCAGGGCGTCCTCCCCCATAAGGAGAGCCCCTTGTTTGCAGTGTGACAGGGAAATCACCCTGAACCACTAAGTTTTGTTTGCCTACAAACATCCATTCTGACACTGTACACAGAGGAGATAATGGGGGATGAGTGAGACTAAGCTTAGACTAATTTTCCCTGCAGAGTCCAAAACATTCTCTGTTTGGTGCAAAAGAACAGCAAGAGCATTTAAGTTGCCTACTGTATATTACATCTATTATGTGTCATTAATCATTTTTTTTATATATAAAAGATATTGTGTAAAACCCAACCTGCATCTTGGAGCTGTTAATGCATCACACTGCAGTCCTGCTCCTCACAACTCCCTGCTGAAATCAATAGGGTGTGGGAATTCCAGAATCACAGAATGGTTTGGGTTGGAAAGGACCTTAAAGATCATCTGGTTCCAACCCCCCAATATGTGAAATCCAAAGTTCTTCATTAGGTTATTTAAATATGAGTGATAAATAGATCTTCTACTGAGATATGTCTGGGAAGTGTGTGGCTCCTGCACATCAGGAATTGAATCTCTGGCACAAAGAAGTGCTGTGGACATCGATGTGACCATTTAATGATACCAACTCTGCAGTTCTTGCTTTGGGAGTGATTCTGGGGAGCAGTGGTGGGAGAGGGGGGCTCCTCCTGCAGTCACCTTTCTTTTGGTGCTGACTGCAATGCTTTGGGCTGGACTTTCCAGGTGTCTTCCAAGCTGTATTCCTTAACAAATCCCAGCAACCTGGCATCTCTGAAGCTGGACTTCCTGCGCATCATTTGCAGCCATGAGCACTATGTCACCCTGAATTTACCCTGCAGCTTGCTCACACCACCTGCATCTCCATCACCATCTGTGTCTTCAGCCACCTCCCAGGTACTGAGAAATTTGGGAAATACCAGTTGAGCTCAGAGCTGAGAATTAAATCCTATGAGGCAGTTGTATCACTGTGCCTTCAGTCCCTCTTGCTAATATTTTTGGAATTGTTTACTTAGAAATTGGATTTTTGTGCCACATAGGTTCTGATTTCTTTTCATGGCTTATTATGGAAAAAATAATGCTCATAACCCTCTCCTAGTAGAGAACACACACTGTCCTTATGGGCTGGTCCCTCTTATATTGGACAAACACAAATAAGCCATGAAAGAAATCACTTTGTCCAGTGCTACCCTTTTCTGGCAACACAAGGGACTTCTGAGCTCACTGCAGCTTAGTCCTGGCCTGCTCAGAAAAAGTAATTTGAATTAGTGTGTCATTCAAATGGATTAATTAGTTACAAAATCACACACACTAAATCGAATTAAAGCCTCCTTCATCCTGTATAAGAGCATCCTTGAGTTAAAAGTTAAACCAATCCACTTTTAAAGGTTATTTAGTTTAACTTTCCTAACAGGGGAAGGCAGTAACAACAAACAGAATTAATGGAAGGGTTACTGAGCTGGGATGGAATTTTAAGTGTAGAAGTGCTCAGACCAAAACAAAAAAGGAAAAGGCATGAGGTTGTCTTGAATTCTGAAAAGTGCTTCTCCTGTATGTCCTAAGCTTTGACTCTGTTCATGATGCAGCTTCTGAAACTTGATTTTTTGCAGAGTTCTGGGTTCTCCACAAATGTCCAAGACCAGAAGATTGCAAATATGTTTGAGTTGTCTGTGCCTTTCCGCCAGCAGCATTACCTGGCCGGGCTGGTGCTCACAGAACTGGCTGTCATTCTAGATCCTGATGCAGAAGGGTAAATCTTTACAAAGTCTTGCTTTTCAAAGAGTTTTCTGTAATTCCAAACAGATCGTGATGCAAAGAAAGCCCTGATATGGGCAGAATTTATATAGATTTGTAAGCTATGATAAGAAAACAGCTCTTTAAGAAACTTCTTTCTTCTTGCCCCTTGTGTTTCTTCCTTATCCCAGGCTCTGTAAACCTGATTTCAGTCACATTTTTCCAGCTGAGAAGAATGGAAAGAGGTTCCTACTGGAGCCCCCAGATGCCACAGGGGCGCTGCTGGAGCTCTGAAAGGAAAATAGCTTTTCTCAATTGAAACAAGAAAATAATTTCCAACATTCAGGAAGCCTCTTTTGCTGGTGGTTTAAATGTTACAATATATTTTGCCTGTGGTTCTTGCAGCTCTTTTTAACTGTAAATTATGCATTGATGAGGCCCCTGTGGGTTACACAAATAGACAAATAGAGTCAAGCATGCAGAGTTTGTCAGTGACTTGCCTGGCTTGTGCAGCAAATAATTTTCTGCTGTAGTCCTGACATCCAGTCTGTTCCTTGTGTTATTTAGGGCTGTTTTCTGCCTTGCCTCTTTAAAATGGGTTGCAATGGAAATTATTGATTGCTTCCACAGTCCTGAGTTCCCTCACAGGCATTTTTCTCAAGGTGGACTCAGAAATATCAGCCGAGTCGACAAATGCTGATGATTCATGGTTAATTCTGCCCCTTTGCCAAGAGGTCTCTGGAGTTAAACATTCATTCTGTTTCCTCTTGGAGAAGAAAGTGATGCCATAAACTGGAATATTTCCCTGTATATATACATAACACACTGCAGTCCCATTTGTTTGGCCTGAAATGGAAAAAGCAGCAAATCTTTACCCATATCTGCTGTCTGCAGAAATCCTTTTTGTGCCAGAGGAGCATCCTGCTCACTTGGTAGAAATCAGGCCCTGTCTCTGACTTCTTCACAAACTTTCTGTTCTCTGCCTGCCTACCAAGCCCTTAATCCTGGCCCAGGGTGGTAACCTCTGCACACTGGGGAAACAACTCCTCTCTCAAACCTTGTCTAGCCAGAAAAAACCCCCTGAAAGCAGCTCAGCTCTGGAGATGCATTTTGATCAAAGCTCCTGAATTTGGGGGCTAGATGGATACCTGTAAAACATTTATTTTTTTATTGTTTTCCAGAATAACTTGTAATTTCAGGTCTGTTGGCTTCTTAAACTCAAACCTTCTGTATTTGTCCTGGTGGATCTATCAGATAAAGGAAACCAAGTTGTGTTCAGGTCTGCTCTTCCCTTGCTGTGAAGACTTTTAACAGTCATACAGCACCAGCAGCAGAGAGTTCACATTTGCCTTCCATAAAATATTGTGAGAAAAGCTCAGAACTGTTCCCAGTTCATTATCCTGCAGCAGGAGTGGAGAGGGTTGTTCATGTAGCTGCTTATTGTGTTGGAGACCTGCTTTAGGCCTTGAGAGGTGATCCAGAGCCTGAAATGTGTTCTCTCCTTGCTCTTTTTGCTCCAACAGCAAGACATGTTTGGTTTAAGCTCGTTTTAAAGGACTCTTTGGGTTGAGTTGAACAGAAAAGGAGTCAGTTCCTGGGTGCCTGGAGGTGTGAGTTGGATCCATCCCTCAGTGGGACAGGGACAGTGGGACAGGGACAGTGGGACAGGACACAGCCCTGCAGAGCACCTGCAGCCTGGAGAGCAGGACAAACAGAGCATTCAGGGGAAGGGGATCCAGCTGGACGTGACAGTCAGAGCAGCTGGACCCTGCTCAGTTGTCCCTGCAAACACTGCAGGGGTGCTTTGGCCGCCACACACAGGACCCACACTGCCCATCTTGGCTGCTGCTGCAGGCCAGAAGTGAGAAAATCAGAATTGAGCCCTCAGAGCTGAGTGCCAGAGGCAGCTTTGCAGTGTGGGTGGGTGTTGACAGAAATCCAGGCCAGGGCTGAGATAAGGGAGGGGGTGGCGAGATCAATTCGCTGCCTTATCAGGCAGGAAGAGCAGGGGCTGCATTTCCTCCTCTCCACCATGGATTGATCCACCACAGTGCCCACTCAGCTCTGGGAAAATGACAAAGGAATCCATGGATCCCCAGGCTGGAGTTACTCTGCATTGCTTGCTTGGGTGTTTTCCCTATCTGTGGTTTTATGGCCTGCGGGATAGTTTCCCTTGAATTCTTAAAAACATGATTTAGGTGCCACTCCTTCAAAATAATACAAAGACTTTTCTTTATCCTTAATCTGAAGGAACCAGTCACTTAAAGAAGCGTTTCCTTCCGAGTTGTTAAGGCTCTCACTAATTACACAAACAAGCAGTTGTAGGATCTCATTATGGCTTGATTAAAAGCCACAGGGAAGGACGTGCAGCTCCAATAGCTGATATCCTCCCAAGCTGTACTGCTGCCTTTTAGTCACTTCAAACCCCCAAAAATCCAGTCAAAGCCTCTTTTTTTAACCAGAACTCACCTCTACTTTTCAGGTAAAGTGGATACTGCCTGAAATTCAGCACTTGTTTTAATACCTCAGGTCTGAACATTGCAGCTTATGTTTTGCTACTGCCTAATGTCTGAGCTTCCTTGGCTGCTTCATGCATGGGGTAAAGTGTCTTCTTGGCTGGTTTGCCTACAGAAGCAAATAGCTGCAGAGACAGCCTGCTATTTGCTCTGGGAGAGTTTTGCCTCTGCGTGGTGGCTGAGGGGATTGAAAGGAGCAGAGTCCTTGAGAGATTCAGGGGAGTGTTTTATGTTTTCAAGGAGGGTCACACTCCTTTTCAAGGAGGGTCTGCATCTGAGTAATGAGAGAGGCCATTTTGGCAGTTTTTCCTTCTATCCCTTCATGACTTTGCCACTTTTTATTTAGAATTATGGATCTGTAGTCTCCTGTTTTGGTTCAGTAGTTGCATGGGGTAGGGTGGGGAGGTGAAGCAGAAACTTCCTGATCATTTGATTAAAACAATGTTCTGGCTTAGGAGGGTTTTTCTCTCTGTAAATGGTGTTATATAGAAACCAAAAAAGAATACAACAAATAGTTTTAGTAAACTCACTGTCCTCTCAAGTTTCTCTCCCTGTTTTCCATATTCCCTAAGTTTTTCTAATAGTTTTTAGTAGACTCAATGCTTCAGCACAGCAGTAGCTGGGACTTTGGTTTTTTATGAAAAATATGAGTGTCCACATCATACTGGATGTGCATTCCACAATATATTTTTGCTCATTTAACAAGGCACAGTGAAAAACCATCCATCTGTAAAATCCCTGGCACATCAATAAAACCCCATTCAACAGCAGTTCACGTGAAGTTAAAAATAAAAAAAGGGGATTTTTTTTCCTCCTTTTTGAAGCCCCTTTGTTACAAAAGAGAGTTTGCTTTGAAGATAATAACTAACATGCATGACCCAACTGTCTTTTACAGTTTATTTGGATTGCATAAGAAGGTCATCAACATGGTACACAACCTGCTGTCCAGCCACGACTCGGACCCGCGGTACGCTGACCCCCAGGTAAAGGCCCGGGTGGCAATGCTGTATCTACCTCTGATTGGTGTCATCATGGAAACTGTGCCTCAGCTCTACGACTTCACAGGTATTTGATATTCTCTGCCTTGCCCATCTGCTCATCTGCTCACCAGGCTCGGGTGTTTGGGTTCTGGAATTGAATTATGGATTTCCGCTTTTGCTGTTGGATGAGGTTGTTTCTGAATTGTGGTTTTGGTTTTTTTTCATGTTTGTTTTTAATTTGTAGAATGTGCCTTCAGTGTTTGTTAACACTCAAAAGTTGCATTTGTCCACTTGTTAGCATGAAATAAGAAAACAGCAATTAACTTTAGTTTACATTTGCACTGTAGCGCAGAGCCAGCTTCCCTCTGTGTCTCTGGCTGCTTTAAAAGTCCCCCCTCACACTGTACCAGAGTTCCTAATTCTCAGGAGAAGCAGAGTTCCTAATTCTCAGGAGAAGCAGAGTTCCTAATTCTCAGGAGAAGCAGAGTTCCTAATTCCACAGGATAAGCAGAGTTCCTAATTCCAAAGGATAAGGGGAGTTCCTAATTCCACAGGATAAGCAGAGTTCCTAATTCCAAAGGATAAACAATGTTCCTCTTTTTCCTCTTGCCATCATCAGTTCATTTTCAGGGGTGCTTTGCAAAGTGTCCCAAAGACCAGCAGAGGTTATTTCAAATCAAGCAGGGAGTCCAGTCAGGAATAGTTGGGAATTTAGAGTTACCCTCTACAAGATCCTTTGAGTTTAATGACAAAATAAAGCTGCAAGAAAGGAATTGGAGTATTCAAAGGGACAAAAGTTCTGTGGTTAGAAGGGTTTTAGGTACTGAGGTTGTGTAGGTTGCATTTGGGAATTGCTTACTTTGCTTTCCTGCCCTCAAATCATTGGCCTGTTCTTTGTAGGACCCCTCGAGTGGGATGGTTTTCAGTTTGCATTCCCAGTGCAGTGAGACCAGCACTCTGGAGGGAGTTTGAGGATGAAGCCTTGGATCTAGGGCTTGACTAAAGTCCTGTATTTCTCTGCAGAGAGTCACAACCAGCGGGGGAGGCCGAGCTGTGTCACCGTGGACGATTACGAGAGCGAGGGTGGCAGCATGATCAGCCAGACAGTGGCCATGGCCATTGCAGGGACATCTGTCCCCCAGCTCACCAGGCCCAGCAGTTTTCTGCTCCCCTCCTCGGTACAAATCCATCTCTCCCCATTTCCTGACCCTCAGCCTGTGTCAACCAGCAAATATTTAGCAGGTTCTGTGGGGGCCCACATGAGTTTGCAGCTGGGTGTTGCAGAGGGGCAACAAGAGGGGTCAAAGCTCTGTTTGCATGTTGCTGTGTGGCTCAGAGGGGCATAAGAAAATTCCAAGGAGGGATAGAAATCAACAAACCTCACAAAGTAGGAGAATTCACTGATAAAGATCCTCTTGTTCTGAAATAATCTTATAAAGCTCTGTGAAGTGCAGAGCTTTAAGCCCTAAGCAAAACTCCTTTCACACCTAAATCCCACTTAAGTGAAGGCAAAAATGGGCCATTTTCCTTGTTCTCTACACAGAAGGGAAATCCTGATTCTGGTAGCAGGCAGACCCTTCCATTTCTCCTTTACTCCAGACCATGACCCCCTTTTGCTGGGATTTAAGGTGCACTCTCAGTGAGACACCAATAGATGCATGAGATAACAAATGCAACCCCTCTGCTTAACCCCTAAGCTGCTGAGGTTGTTCCAGTTATCTCAAGGGAAGAAATTAATTCCTGCAGTGGTGATTGGGATGTGTGGGTGTGAAGCACTGTCCTGACCTGTGTTTCAGAGTGGCAGGCAGCACTCCACCTTCTCAACAGAGTCCAGCCGCAGCCTCCTCATCTGCCTGCTCTGGGTGCTGAAGAATGCAGATGAGAGTGTCCTGCAGAAGTGGTTCACAGACCTGTCAGTGCTGCAGCTCAACCGCCTGCTGGACCTGCTCTACCTCTGTGTGTCCTGCTTTGAGTACAAGGTACTGCCAAGCTGGGACCTCCTGGAGCCCCTCCTGGGCCCTGCCAAAGACCTTTACACTCCCATCCTTTACACGACTGCAGAAAGGCATTTCCTGCTCTCTCCAAAGTATTTCCTGTATTCACAATCCCAAGGTCAGGCTTTTCCCATGTTTACTTCCCGGCCATGTGAGTGTCTGTGCCTTGTTCCACTTCTCAAGCAGTTTGTGCTGCTTGCCCCTCAGTTGGGAACTGCTGCAGTGTCACTTTGAAAAGAGTTTTTTGTAGCAGTGCTGAAATCTGAGTGATTTATCTGCCTCCCAACTTAATCTGTGTTCCTTTCTTGCTGCATATCTTTAGATATTTTGAGTTGTTAACTCTCAGCAAATACCCCAAATTGAAAGAATCCTCCCTCATGGTCTTGTTTGGAACTTGCAGGGCAAGAAAGTGTTTGAAAGAATGAACAGCCTGACGTTTAAGAAGTCAAAAGACATGAGAGCCAAACTCGAAGAAGCAATTTTGGGCAGCATAGGGGCAAGGCAGGAAATGGTGCGAAGGAGTAGAGGACAGCTGGGTAAGTAAAGGAGTCCTCTGTGCCACCCCTTTTTTCCAAAAGCTGCTCCTCCCATCCCCAACAATCATTTCCACCATCTGTGGTGTGGGATGCAGACAAGGAAACCCCTAAGAAAGCTGTTTGCAGCATCCTTCCCTGGGTCTGCTAAATCTCTGCACTTTTCCTAAATTGCAGACAATTTATTTGTTATTTGATTGCCTTTTAAAGTGAGACCACATCTCATTTATGGGGTGTTCTTGCCTTAATTTTTTTTCCAGTGTAGCATTTTCTACAGTGTCCTGTTCAAGGATCAGAGAGGAAAACAAGCTGCCTCATCTTGCTTTGATAGCTCTGAAAATGCCTGGGCATTTCTGTTGACTTAAGGATATGTGAAATAACTGTAGCTGGGCTAACAGGCACCTTCTGATGATTTTTACTGTTTGTAAAAACCAGTAATTTTTATGAACACCCAAAATTCAAAGGGCGGCCCAGAGGTTAGGACAAGAATCAGAGCTGTGGATTTGTCTCCTGCTCTGCCACACATGAACCTGCCATTGTGGGTTAAGCTGGATAAGTAAGGAATCACTTCAGAGAGATGGGAGCCTTTATTTTTTTTTCTGAATGTGGCCAGGTTGCTTTTATTACTTGAAATTCCCCCACCCTCCCAGCAATGGGAATAAAAGCTTGTGAGGTGGGAAAGGGGGTCTGAGACCATTCCTGGGTGCCAGTTGAGGGCAGCAGTGTTGGAACACCGAGGATTGGCACACTCAGGCTCCTGGTGCAGCCAAGGAGGGGACTCCTCTCACCACTGAGTGTCTCAGCTGCCCCTCTGTGTCCCTTAGCAGTGACAGAATTGGGGCCATGCAAACATCCAGGCTCTAGAAATTCATCTTTGCTACCTCTGTGAGCAGCTCTGGAGCTGCTGCTGGTGCAGCAGAAGGAGCACCAGCTGACTGCTGTTGTTTTGCTGTTGCCCTGCAGAGAGGAGCCCTTCTGGGAGTGCCTTTGGAAGTCAGGAGAACCTGAGGTGGAGAAAGGACATGACTCACTGGCGCCAGAACACCGAGAAGCTTGACAAGTAACTCTGCCTTATCCTTCTGCCCTACCCACGTGCCAGGGCTGTGAGAGCAGGGTCCCCTCCCCACAGGAGGTCACTGCCAGAGCCACTCAGCCCTTGTGGCAGCTTTGAGCCCTCAAATGCTCAGGGCTGGCATTGTGAAAAAAACAGCTTTTACTCCAGCACTTCCCTCTAACTCTTTGCCTTTCTACTGTCCCTTCCTTAGACGTTCAAATCAGATTTAATACAATCCATTGCTTTCTTGAAACCCTGCCCTAAGCTGTAATGTAGAGGGAAGATCCATTAACAGTTTCCACAGATAGCATTTATATCTCATGTCATATTTCCTTTATTCCATAAGAGCATTCTGGAGTTCTCAAACTCGCTTTCCTTTCCTGTCCTAATCCATCACTTTGATTGTTTTTCCACATGTGCTGTGCTTTTAGAAGCCACAAACCAGCCAGGTACTGTAGCATTGGTGTGCAGTTCTTCTAAATTGCCATTTTGTACATCTGCAGACTCAATTAGCACAGCATTGTTTGTGATGCTTGGCAGAACTTCTCAGTGTGTGTGTGCAACTGACTGGAATGAGCTCTTTTGGCTTATTACACCCATTTCCTTGAAAATCCCCTCTCTTGGTGTGGTTTAATCCAGAGAGCTCAGGAGTTGTGTTTGAGCTTTGCTGTGCACGTTTTCTGTCTCCTCTAATTGCAACCTGCAGTCTCCATCCTGCCAGCAAAAGAGTTGTTCCTAATCCTAGGAAAGCAATCTCAGCCCAAGGGATGCTGTGAGGAAACTGAGGAATGGGGTCCTCTGAGCCCAGGTTGAGATCAGGCCAAATTTTACCCTTGGAGACTTTGACTCTCCATGGAGTAGAAAGGAATTCTTCACAGGATTTAGTTGTTTTGCCCCACACAAAAATGTAATTTCTCCTTATGACAAACAGTTTTTTCCAAGGCTCCAGTCCTGTTGAGTCATTGGGAAAGCCAGATCCAGGGTATTTCCACCTGCTGTTGAAGATACAAATTCCAGAGATTAAACACTAGATTAAAATTTGGCCTGAAGAACTCATCAGTTCACTGCCAACCCTGGGTCTGAGCCCTCTCCTTCCCAGAAGGACCTCATGGACACATTTACCAGCTGTGGGATTCCTTGATGGTCAAAGGATGGTGTCTCACCTCAGAGAAGGAACTGCTTAGATAAAACTCTCTGGAGCTGCTTTCTAACCCTGCTTGCTGTGACTGGGTCTGCTGTGTCCTGTGTGTGTAGGTAGAGCCTGGCCCTTTGAAACCCCATAAACCAAGATTTTTCACCCCAAGAACTGTGCACAGCTAATTGCAGTTGCTGTCATTTTATGTGGATCCCATTATTTTGTGTGGGATCAGATCCCAAAAGTTCTTATCCTGGAGATGTTCCTGGTGTGAACCAGCTCCTGGAGATGTGGAGTGTGGCAAGGAAGGGCTGCTGCAATACAGCTCTGAGAGCCAAATAATTCCTCCCTCCTTCTGTTTGTTTTTCTGGGATTTTGGTCACCCTCCTGCAGGGATTTGGCCTGGCAGGAAGCTGTCAGAGATGGCACCCTGGCAGGGCAGGCCAGGGCTGGAATCCACCACTGGATCTCTGCCCAGTGCAGCTGCTGCCCCTGGAAGGGGCTGCTCCTGCTGGATTCCTGGAGCCACAGGTGTGAGTGGGTGTCTGGACTTTGCAAGGCTTTCCAGGAACAGCAAAACCGTGTCCTTCTCTCCAGAGGGGAAGCTGTGCCTGAAGGATTGCAGGCAGTGAAGCTGAGGGAGATGAGATTGCAGCCTGGCAGGCTGCTCTGTGCTGCTCCCAGCCTGCTGCAGCTTCCCAGCTCGTGTAGCACCACCGTGTGTCCACAGCCTGCAGCATAAAGCCTCCTGTCCTGTTCCTGGTTGTGCTGTCGCATGCCTAACAGTGCTGCTGAGCCAGGCTGGAGTTGGACTGGGGCTCTGAGCTGTGTTTTGTGTTCCTGGGAGGGTGATGAAGTGTCAGAGAGCAGTGTGAGCTCTCCAAGCATGATGAACGTGAAGCCTCTGCTAAGTCTGTACTTGTAAAAAGTTGAGTTTTCCTTCCTGTCCTCTCAGTGGAATATCCTCGTAGTGTTGTCCAGTGATAAATACTCAAACTGTAACTGGGAATTTTCTGCTGGTGGGAGAACGTTTTTGACTGGAAAATATGTAGGTCTGTTCCTTAAGCAGGAAGTAATTTTGCTGCTTTGTTTTCTCTGATCAGGTCAAGGGCAGAGATAGAACACGAGGCACTCATCGATGGGAATCTTGCAACAGAAGCCAACCTGATCATTTTGGATACTCTAGAGATAGTTGTACAGGTGAGGTTGATAAGAAAAGGGAGATGTAATGGCATTGTAATCACCTGGCCAGGCAGCACTTGGTTAAACAAAACTGCCTGGGTGGTGAGAGAGCTGTTCAGCTGCAGCAGGAAGGGGGTGATGCCTCTCCTAATCCCAGCCTGGAACAATCTGGTTTTATACTGCAATCCCCTCCTTCAGTCTTGAAATTGAGAATTTGAAGATTCTCCTCTCCTCGTAGAATGAGAAACAGTTATTCAGGAACGAACTGCTAAAATCTCCAAATTTTGCCCTGTCCCAAATAATTCCTTCAGTTCTTCCCAAATCTGCCTCAAATCACTGGATTCCAGGTCAGCCTCCTGGGTCTGTGTTCACTTTGTCCCCTGATTTCTGTTTGAATGGACCTGGGCACAGGCTGGGAGCAGGCAGGCTTCCCAAATCCCCACCTCTGGGCTGCAGAGAGACCCAGGAATCCCCAGGATTGTGATTTGTGCCTGAATAACCCAGCTAGAGACCAGCTCTGGGCTTTCCCTCCAGCAGAACAATGTCCCCAAAGGTCAGAGCCTCACTGGGGACAAAGACTCCCCAGAATTCCTCAGCTTTATCCATGGATCAGGAGTTCCTCCCCTGGGGGTTGGCTCAGAACGGGGCTGTTTGTCAGGCCCAGCCAAATGGGTGATTTCCCCATGCAAAGAGCTTTGGGTCAGAGCTGTTTTCTCTCCCCCCCACACACAGACACACACAGGGGGTTCATTTCTCATGGAATTTTGGTTTCCTTTGCAGACCGTGTCCGTGACAGAGTCCAAGGAGAGCATCCTGGGCGGGGTGCTCAAAGTGCTGCTGCACAGCATGGCCTGCAACCAAAGTGCCCTTTACCTCCAGCACTGCTTTGCCACACAGAGAGCTTTGGTCTCAAAGGTGAATCCCTTGTGGGGGCTGAAATCCCCCCTGAGCAGCACTGGGGGAGGAAGGAGCTGTTTCTTCATTTGCATGGGGTCACTTCCCCAAGCAGTTGTCATTTTGGGCAATATCAGTGTGGTCTGGCCTGGTTTTCAAGGGTATTTCTGCATTTTGGGGTTGGTGCAGCTCACACACCATGGATGGGATGTGGGTTCCTGCTCATTGGCACCATGTGGGATGAGGCACCTGCTCAGTGGGGAGTTCAAGGTACAGGTGGGGTTTAAGCTGGGCAAATCTCACTTTAAATGGATTTGTTTCCCAGTTTCTGTAGGTGTGCTGGGAGAAGTTCTAAGTTTTAAGCCTGAGTTTTTGGGAGTGATGTAAATCAGTGTGAGGGTGTTAGGAGCAAGTTGTGGGGGGAGGTAAAATGAGTTGCCTTCCAGAGCTGCCAGTTTTTCCTTACTGCAAAGTGATTCCCACGAGCATCATTCCCCTCAAAACAGAGAGACTTGGGCTCCCTCTCATTCCAGTGCACCCTCACTGCTGCCTGTTTGTCCCGGCACTCATTCCTGCCTGTCCAAGCACTGATTTCCTCCCGTGCTGTTTTCCAGTTCCCTGAGCTGCTGTTTGAGGAGGAGACAGAGCAATGTGCAGACCTGTGCCTGAGGCTCCTGAGGCACTGCAGCAGCAGCATTGGCACCATCAGGTCCCACGCCAGTGCCTCCCTGTACCTCCTCATGAGGCAGAACTTCGAGATTGGGAACGTGAGTCCTGCTGCTCCTCACTGGGTTCTTGCAGATAACGTGGTGGGGGCTGCAGGTTTTGGGTTCAGTCCTCACAGAACTGGGGGACACCCTGGTTCTGGGCACAGGGGATTGACAGCAGCAAAGATTTTCCAGGTTTTAGGCTTGACTGAACAAACAACGACTGTCTGGGATCAAGGATGTTTCATGAGAGTGTGTGAGAGGAGACAATATTAAAACTTTCGCAGGAGAATCTTTATCTGGAACTAAATAATCATCAGATTATGAAGTTTGGCAGCACCAGGTTTATTCTGATCAGGCTCTGAGACAGCTTTTCTTGCAAAACTTAATTTTTCTTTCCTCTGTCAGGCCAGGATGAGGGTGCCATGACCCAAGCACTATTATTGCACTGTCCCCAGGCTGCTGAAATCCCATAACAACATCTCTGTTGCAGAACTTTGCCAGAGTGAAGATGCAGGTGACCATGTCCCTGTCATCCCTGGTGGGGACATCCCAGAACTTCAATGAAGAATTCCTGCGCCGTTCCCTCAAGACTATTCTGACTTATGCTGAGGAAGATCTGGAGCTCAGGGAGACAACATTTCCTGACCAGGTAAAAGCCATAAACCCCTGGACAAGTAATATATAATTCATTAACAAGCTGTGCCTAAATCTCCCTCTAGAACTGGAATTTGCATGCATTCCCTGAAAAGTGTTTGGGGTTTGGGTTTTTCAATCATCTAATCACATAAAACTGAGGTCTTTGATTAGTTCTGTCAAGATGCAAACACACAAAGATTCTGAGTGACTGTGTTCCTCACATAAAAATGTGCAGCTCAATTCCCATTGCCAGTTCTTCACAACAGCTGGTTTTTCACAGGTCCAGGATTTAGTGTTCAACCTCCACATGATCCTGTCGGACACGGTGAAAATGAAGGAGCACCAGGAAGATCCAGAGATGCTGATTGACCTCATGTACAGGTAGAGTTTGCTGTGGGGGACAGGAGGTGTCAGTGCTCCACGTGCTGCTTGGACAGGGCTTGGTGCCTCCTGGATTCACAGTGGGAAGTCTTGTGCTGCTGTGAGCTTTGATTGCTTGATTTTTATTAGCAATTATTTTTACTTTTAACTTAATTATTTAACTTTGATCCCATGTCACCTGAAAACAGCACAGCTTCCTGTTTGGGTTTGGCCTCAGATGTTGCACATTTAGGCACTTACAGGACTTGATTTTGGAGCAGTTTTGGGTCTCACTGCTCACAGACCAATAAGTGCCTGTCTGTTTTGTTTGAATGTGGTGCTGAGAGGTTTTGTTTGGCATTTTAGGCAGCTTATCTTGGATAAAAGTAGTTTTCATTCCCCAGCAGTCCCTGGAGAGCTCATGTTCCTCCTGATTAGAGAACTCTCCCTGCTTGCTTTGAGGAAAACTTGGGCATCTTGCAGCACCTGCTGGCCCAAAAGGCTTTTTGGTGGTACCTGTGATGGTCTCCCTGAGCAAAAATTGTTCCAGAGCCATGTTCAAAGTTGTTCCAGTGCCAAATTTCTGCGCAAATGGCCCTGAAGGCTTCTTAGAGGTCAGCAGAGATTTTTTTAAGGAGCCAGCCAGGTGTGCTCTGATTGTCCCACACCTTTGGATTGCCACCAGGTGAAATACGGGCTTTGGTCAAAAGCTTCAGCATCACCCACTGTAAAAAATCTGTGATTTAGGGAGACTTCCCATCTCCAGAGCTTCTTGTCTCAAGAATTTGCAGACAGCACCAAGGGGGGGTGGTATTTAAGCAGAAATGCCTAAACACACTGTGAAAAAACCCTGCTGAAGGGCTGAGCTGGCTCAGAATGGAATCACAGAGCTTTTTCTCTCCTTTAGGATTGCCAAGGGCTACCAGAACTCCCCTGACCTGAGGCTGACGTGGCTGCAGAACATGGCAGGGAAACATTCTGAGAGGAGCAACCACGCCGAGTCTGCCCAGTGCCTGGTGCACTCTGCAGCCCTGGTGGCCGAGTACCTGAGCATGCTGGAGGACAGGAAATACCTCCCTGTGGGCTGTGTCACATTCCAGGTGGGCTTTGAGCTCTCTCAGGCCTTTTTGGGGGTGGCTGCTGAAGTACAAAGTGTCCCCATGTGCTGGGTGTCCCTGTGTTTGCATCCTCAAACTGTCATGAGTGAATGGAATGCTGCTCAGTGAGAGTATGTGCTCTACAAAAATAGATATATTTTATATATATACATTGCAGAAATAGAAGTATTCTCCATTTATACTCTACAAAACCAGGAAGCTATATTTTATATGTATAGTCTACAAAAATAGATATATTTTACATATACACTCTCTACAAAAGTAGAAATATTTTACATCTATACTCTACAAAACCAGGAAGCTCTATTTTATCTATGTAATCTACAAAAATGGAAATATTTTACATTTATACAGTAAAAAATAGAAA
>JAHLSL010000008.1:2202253-2229693 GCA_025920805.1 Petroica traversi
CTACAAAAATAGAAATATTTTACATTTATACAGTAAAAAATAGAAATTTGCCTGCAAATCAGCTGCCTTTCAAAGCATTGCAAGTGTTGAGCATTGTTTAAATTGAGTAAATGCATTTTCATCTATTTTACCTCCCCAGAACATCTCTTCCAATGTTTTGGAGGAGTCAGCAGTTTCTGATGACGTTGTGTCCCCAGATGAAGAAGGAATCTGTTCTGGGAAGTATTTCACAGAAGCTGGTCTGGTGGGATTGCTGGAACAGGCTGCAGCATCTTTCTCCATGGTAGAAGACCTTAATTTCTTTACCTCCCTTCTCCAGCAACCTCACACTGCTGGGCAGTGGGAATGAAAATGTTTTCTCTTTGAGTGTATAATTGTTAATGCTTAATTTGCACAGTTTTAATTGTTTGAGACAGCCTGGTTTGCCCTCTGGAGTAGACCAGGGAAAACAAGTGAATTAATTCCCACTACACAACATGAAGTGTCAATCAATGGGCTATTTTAGCACAAGCAGCAATAAATCCAGGCCAAAAACCTGGAATTGCTGCTAAGACACTCTGTGCAGTGACCCACCCCATGAGAGAGATCCTGAGGAGTTTCCAAAGTCCTCCTGGAGTGCCAGAAGTGGTGCAGAAATCACTCAGGCTGAAGAGAAAAAGCTGAAATGTGCACTTAAACTTTTCCATATTTAATTCCCATAGATTTGGTTAGGCTCCTGTTTAGCTTGTTCTTCTCTTGTGCCTGTATCCATCCAAAATATCCCAGGATTGTTAATGATCCTAATTACTGATAGCAAGGTGTAACCCAGCAGGCTCTGGATTTCAGGGGGAACTGAGGATTTTATTCCATTTATTTCTGGCTACATTTTAAGAAAAGCTGTGATCACCCCACAGTGGTGTCTCAGCCACCTTTTCATGTTGCAGTTTTATCATTAAAGTGCTGTGTGTGTAATTCTGATGGGCCTTATTTTTGTAGGCTGGCATGTATGAAGCAGTTAATGAGGTTTACAAAGTCCTTATTCCTATTCATGAAGCCAACAGAGATGCCAAGAAGTTGTCTACTATTCATGGTAAACTGCAGGAAGCATTCAGCAAGATTGTTCACCAGGTAATGGTTTGAATTTTTCAGCTGCAGGGTGAATTTGGAAGAAACTTCAAATGCTCAGTGCAAGGAAAATGTAAACCATTATTCTCAGATTCCAGAGAATTGTCAAATGATGATCCACAATAAATACAAGGATCATTAACAGGAGGTTTTTTCCCCTCTGGAATTTAACATAAGAGAACATCCCATACCAATTTTTGTTGTAAATTCAGGACTACCCAAGAGTTAAAAATTCCAGTTTATCCTTTCAAATGTGCTTTTAAACTGTGTTTTGCATGCTGGGAAAACCCCCTGTACCTTGCCTTTAGCCTGGTAGGTAACCTGCAGAAATCCTGGGGGGTTTGTTGGTTTTTTTTATGTGGTGGTTAAAGAATTGAAGGAACCTTTCTAAAACTTGGAGGGTGCAAAAGCCACCAGCTTAAGGGCTGTGCTGGGCCAGAGGAGGCAGCTTTGGCTGCATGATGATTTGGCACCATTGAAACCATTGCAGGGGTATTGCTGGTCGTGTTTTGGCCTTTGAAACTCTTTATTTTTTGGTTTCTGTGACATGCCCTTTTTACTTTTTATCACACAGAGTACTGGCTGGGAGGTAGGTAACTCCATCTTAGTTAGCAAAGACCACTAATTGAGTTTCCAGATGACTCACGCCAACGCTTGCCCACATGTGCTAGCTGTGGGTGTTTCTGTTGCTGTCTGCTGTTTAAAACAATTCATTAACCAAAGAAATCCCAATAAACTGTGGTTGTAGTAGGAATTTCTTCATAAGCAGCTGTAGGTAGTGCATGGATGCTGACGTGTTCCACTAATGAGGTTCTTTGGTGAATGAGCCACTGTATCATCACTAGTTTGTTTTGATAATTTGTTTATATTTCTTTCCATCAGCATTGACACAGAAAACCATCCCTCCATACCATATTTTCACCCCACCCACAGGGGTCGATTTAAGCACCAATGCTCAGAGGTACCAAACACAAACCTGGTTTGCTGCAGGTGCACCTTTGATCTCAGAGGAGAAACGTCCTTCTGTTCTCAGTCAATTTATTGTGGAGGGGTTTATCTGGCAGTAAAATGGCTCATTTGTGTTAACTGGGCTCAGCTTTGCTGCCTGGGGTTTTAGGAGGCTCTCTGCTCACAGTTCTGCAGCACACACCACCAGAACCACACTTTTGGGTTAAAAATGGACAAAGCAATTGAATAATCTGCAGGGCCAGTTGGACTCCAGCCCCAGTCCAGTTGGCACAGTGGGTGCATGAGCATGGAGAAGTCTCAGGAAGCTCTAAAAAGCTCTGTGAAAATGATGTTAATCATTTAGGCTTCATCTTTCCAGTTTATCTCTGCTTTTCTATGGATCAGGCAGCTCATTTTTGGGCCACCTCCCTCCAGGTTTCCACCACACATTGACTGACCTGGGGCTGAGACCAAACACTTTTAGTGTTGTGGGACATCATTTGGGCTGGTGATATCTGAATGTCAGTTTGATTCCAGCCTATCAAAAAATAAAAAGGAAATTGAGCAGCTTAAAGTAAACCCTGACACTTCAGGGCTGGCCCTGGAAGTTGTCCCCTTGTCCCCGTGGAAGGTGCAGGCAGACACAGCCCAGCAGAGAACCCGTCCTAGGTGTGGGAATGATGTCAGTGTGTTCAAGCCAACAAGGCCTGTGAGCATCTATTTTATTATTCTGCCCCTAAATCGACCCCTGGAGAGACTCCTGCCATTGGTTATGATTCTAACACCACTTGGTCATGTTTTACTGCATGGTAAAAGACACCGTGGGTTCAGCTCTCGTCTGTCATCGTGCTCCTTCATTGCCACACTTTTTCTGACCTTTGTGCTTTGTAGCTTTCAGGTTTGTTGCATGTTTTGCCCCCTTTTTATCCCCCCTTATTTTAAATATTTTAATGGATGCTTGCCCCCCCCCCTTTTTTTTTTAATTTTAAAATTTATTTGCTGCCAATTTGCTGCTTGTTTGTTTTATGGAATTTCCCTAATTAAATACTTTCTGTTTTCTCCTCTATCGCCCTGGTTGCTGACCCTCCTCCCCACTCTTACTATTGTCTGTTGTGGTAAGTTCCTACTCGTGGAATTTTTTTTCCCTTTCTCTGCCCCTTTTTCCCCCCACCACCCCCTTTTTGTTTTTTGTTTTATTTTACACTTTGGAACCCCCAATTTCATTTTAAGCAAAGAGCTATGCCAACAGCAGCACCCCCATCATGGCACAAGGAATGTGATGTTGCCAACTACAACCACTGCAGTGTCCTGAGTCTGGCACCAGAGCATTCCTGAGCTCTCCTTAAACACAGCAGGTGAAGGGCTTTGTGTATTTATTCATGGAATAAATTTGGAATTCATTCTGCTTTCCAGTTAGGAAAGTTAAGAAAAAAAATCTTTTCGTGCTGCGCCACAAGAATTTAAAAATTCTTTTTAATCTGTGCAGAGAGAGGTTGCCAGTGGGTAACAGGGCTCCAGGAGCTGATGCTTTCCCAAAAAAATCAATATTGGAAAACTTGCAGTAGTTGGCAACACTGCGAAGTTCCTTGGGATAAAATTGAGCAGGAAAATAACAGTGCTGAGTTTGGTAAAGATGGGTTGGATTCTGCATTTTGAAGGAGTTGCTTTTATTCCTGCACCCCTCAGGCAGTGGTGAAGGAAGACGATCCCTCTTGCATCTGATTTAATTTCCCCCCCCCCCCCCCCAAATCTTGTTGGCAAAGCTTTTTGTGTGCGTGCAAGAGATAACCCCCAAACTTTATTCCCAGCAATTTGGAAAGGTATTTACCATGCATAATAACAAATCATGAACCTTCATAAATCATGGTGGCTGTTACCTGCTCTGCCAGTTGTGTGATGGCTATTCAGTGTTCACCTTCATTCTCTTCTCCTCCCCAAATCCTATTATTTTGGATAAAATAATAGGAGATATGATGCTTTTAATAATTCCTCCCCTCATACCTGCATTTTTTGCTCTTGCCAGAAACAAGACCACAGAGCATTATTTGTTCAGCTCTCCCTGCTGTGGCTGGGAAGTGGTTTGGTGTTGGCTGAGTTTCAGAGATCCCCTATCCCTAATTTCAGGCCTGGAGCTGATCCCAGGGAAGTGGCAGCTCCTGAGTATCCCTGGGAGGTCTGGAGGTGTTTCCCCAAAGGGGTTTGCTCCCATTCCTTGCTTCCAGGCACAGATTCCCAACATGAATCCCATTGGGGCTGGCAGGGCTCCTCACTGCTGGCTCTGGGATTCAGCATCTGGATTTACCAGGGAAAGCCAGAGCAGCTGAGCTGCCCTCAAACAGGATCTCACAGGGCTTCCACTCCAGCTCTGCCACTCCTGGGGCTCCCCAGTGCCCCACAACTCTTATTTTATGCATTTAGTAAATGCCAGCAGAGCTCCTCAGTGATTTGTGCTGATCAACAGGCAGAGTTCTCTTCCTCTCCTGTTATTTTCACAAGGAGCAGCCTGGGCAGGTGTCCATGGCAAAGCTCAGTTGTGGGGATCTGGTTCTGCAAATGCTTCACACCCTGAAAACCCCTGGCCAAGGAGGAAGGAAAAAGCTCATTAATTAGAAATCTGTGTGTCCTCCACCACCCTGTGCCAGGATTGGGGCAGGATCCCCAGATTTCCCCATGGAGGATTCCCAAGGCTGGTGCTGGCTCTGGGGAGCTGATCCATGTGGCACTTCCCCCCTGGCAGACACAGAATCATGGAATGCTTTGGGTTGGAAAGGACCTTAAAGAGCATCAGGTTCCAACCCCACCTTCCAGGGCCTTGGGAAGGATTTGGAGACAGGAGATCTGGAGTCAGAACCTTCTGCCTGTGACAGGGACCTGGGAGCTGGAAATGCTGAGCATTGAGGGATTTTAGTGTGGATAATATTACCCAAAATTGTGCTTTTGAAAAGGTAGGGATGAGGAAAAAAGGATTCAGCAGCTCAATCCTGCACAGATCCAGAGGGATGGGCAATGACAGAGCCAGGGAGAGCAGGGAAATGGCACATCCAGTGACACAGAACAGCTCTGCAGCTGGAGAATGCTGTGATCAACCCCCTGGCAGTGGGGCTGGAGCAGAGCCCCTCTCTGCACGAGCATTCCCAGAGGGACAGGCTAGAGCAGGGTTCAGGGAGCCCAGGCACAGCCAGGAGTTGCTTTTTTGGGGTGAGGGCTGCTGCTCACCCCAGGAGCCTGCAGGAGGGCAGAGCTCAGCTCTGAAGTGGAAGTTTTGACCCTCAGGCACCTCCAGTGGGATGCTCCAGAATTTTCTCTGGCCAGGAGAAGGCAGTGGCTGGCCATGACAGTGCTTTTTGCAGTCTGGAGTTTGCCTGAAGGGATTTTTTTAATTTTAGTTTGGCTTATTTATCCTCTTTGCCTTCCGTAGATCGCGTTCACCATCACCACAAGAGATCAGTTTTGCCATAGCAAAATGCTAAAATAAAACCTGGCAGCCAGGACACCTGTAAAAGGCTGTTTGAAGCCAAAACCTAACCCAGCTCAGGGACACTGAGGGTCCTAAACTGCATCACACTTTGTCACGAGAGTAAAGGTGAACATTTTGGAGTTTCTTGCTGAAAGGCATCCCTGGTTTGTGCATGCAGCGTGAGTTCTTTAACAAAAAGCAAAGGTGTGTTTAATTTTTAAAGCGTTTTTCTTCTCTCTCTTTCTCTCTCTCTCTCTCTTAATCAGATTTTCTCCGTTGCCTTTCCAGCAAAAAATCTTTCTTGTTTCTCTCCTTTTGTTGCATTTCGGGGCCAAATTCACCACTGGCTCCCCTGGAAGCAGGTACATGGCACAGGATTGCATCTGCTTTCACCAGGAGTGACTTTGGCCCTCTCTCCTAGACAGTTCCTAGAGAGAGTAACAGCTCCCAGCTGGAATGCTGGTTCAGAAGCACTTTGTGTGTGTGTGAGTGTATGAGTGAGCTGGGCATTGACTGCAGCCCAACCCTGCAATTCCTGGAGGGTGGATTGGGGAGAATCGATGCTGGGGGATTCCAAGGGTTCCTGGCCCCTATTTCAAGCTTTGGAGAGCCTCAGGTAATTATCCCAACGAAGGGATTTGCCTATTGCTGCCTCTCAGAGACATCTTAAACTGGAAGGGAATAGATTTAGCTGGGATATTGGGAAGGAATTCTTCCCTGTGAGGGTGGTGGGTCTCAGGTTCCCAGATTTGCTGTGGATCCCTGGCAGTGTCCAAGGCCAGGCTGGATGGGGCTTGGAGCACCCTGGGGCAGTAGAAGGTGTCCCTGCCCATGGTTTCAGGGACTTTAAGTCCCTCCCAGCCCCAACCATTCCATAATTCCATGATGGCACCTCCAGGCTCCTCCTGGGTTGGGAGAAGTCATTGCAGGGTTGGGCTAATGGTCATAACTGATCCATAGAATTCCATGGTAGTTCATAATTCCATTGTGGTGTTTGCTGCTAAATGCATCCATGCTGAGTTCCAGGTGTGTTGTTTTGTTTTGTTTTTTTTTCTTTCCCTTCTTTCTTTCTAATTTTTTCCCTTGTTTTTTTTTAAATTTCTTTTCATTTTGCATAAATTTAGGAGCCTGCCTGCAGCCGTGCTTGGGGGTGTGCATGTTTCCAACCTGAAATAACCTCTTGTTTCTCCATCCCTAGGATGGAAAGAGGATGTTTGGCACCTACTTCCGAGTTGGTTTCTATGGGACTAAGTTTGGAGACCTGGATGAGCAAGAGTTTGTTTACAAGGAGCCTGCAATAACCAAGCTGGCTGAGATCTCCCATCGGCTGGAGGTGAGAGGGTTTAACTGCAAGTTTAAGTGCTTTTCATCAGGAACAGCCCCTTGGAAAAGCACTTTGGATGTCCCAAAGCTGGGGCTGGTGTCCCCTGTCCTCCTGCTGGTGCCACCTTTGTGTTAGGAGAGGAATTCCCTGATCAAGAATTTGTGGTGTTTCCAGTATCTTTTTCCTCCAGTAGGAAGACTGAATCTTTGTTAGTCTCTTCTTTATTTTCTAGTTTGTCCAAAATGTCCTTGTGGCCCATAAATTCTGCATTCCAGATGTCCAACCTCACCACTCCATCCCTCTCTCTGCCAGCCTTTGTTCATTGAAGCACAGCAGAGTTGGTTTATCCAAACTTAAAGCTTCATTAATTTTCCCAGGCTGGGCTCCTACAGAAGTAGGTTATCACAACTTTGCTAAATGCTGGCTAAGAGTAACTGAGGAATAACAGACTATTTATAATTAATATATATATTAATTTAAAAGTTAATTAAAACTGTTAACTACAATTATTACAAAGTTCTATCACTTCCAACAGCAGTGGATCTCGAACTGACCCATTTTAGTTGCTCACAGACACAGAACAAACCAAACTGCCTTGTTCAGGACCAGGCACTGTTGGAAAGCTCTCCTGCTTTCCAGGGCTTGTTTTTTTCCCATTGCCTCTGGAATGTGACTGTTGGAATTCTCCTGGGTTCAGCAGATCACGTTCTGGCAGAGGCATGTGGAGCTTCACCTCCCTGAATGTGCCTTTGTCCCCCAGCCCCCATCAGGGCTGCATTTGATGTTTGCTTTTTGCTTTCAGTTCCTTTCTTCTTGATTGTAGGGGTTTTATGGAGAGCGCTTTGGGGAGGATGTGCTGGAGGTGATCAAGGACTCAAACCCTGTGGACAAATGCAAACTTGATCCCAACAAGGTAAGGGCACAAGGGCAGGTCTAGAAGCAGAACAGGTCCTGAGTGGGTGAAAATGCAGTGGGACAAATTCTCCCCTGAATTTCACCACGTGGCCAACAAAATCCACGTCCTGAGCATCTTGTGGCTGCTTGGGAGGAGAATTTTGGAAAATAATTCCAGCAAAGGGATGCAGAATTGGCCATTCCCTGCCCTGCCCTGGTGGGTGGGAAGGGAGGAGGTGAAAGAGCAGAGGGCTGTGCTGGCCTTGCTGTGCTGTGCCCTTCCCTGGCTTTTGTGCAGCTGCAGCATTTTGTCACCTCTGTGCCACGTCCTGCAAGAGCAGGAGCAGGCCTGGGAAACAGCACTCAGGGCAGGGCATGGCCTGCAAGGAAGGGTTCAGATTGGACACTGGGGAGAAATTCTTCATTGTGTCCTGGTGACACCCTGGCACAGGGTGCCCAGAGAAGCTGTGGCTGCTCCATCCCTGGAATTGTCCCAGGCCAGGCTGGAGCAACCTGGGATAGGTGAGGTGTCCCTGCCTGTGATAGGGGTGACTGGATGGGCTTTAAGGTCTCTCCCACACAAACCATTCCATGATGTGAAGGGCAGGAAAGGGGAAGGACAGCGAGCTGTGCACACAGTGGCGACAGCACCTGGCTCCCTCCAGAAAACAGGATTTTCAAAGGCAAATCCCAGCCTGGTTTGTGCAGGGATGGCTTTGGGGAGGCCACAGACCCAGCAGGGACAGTGCACATTCATTCCCTGCTCGCCCCTGCAGGCCTACATCCAGATCACCTACGTGGAGCCCTACTTTGACACCTACGAGATGAAGGACAGGATCACCTACTTTGACAAGAACTACAACCTGCGGCGCTTCATGTACTGCACGCCCTTCACGCTGGACGGCCGCGCCCACGGCGACCTCCACGAGCAGTTCAAGCGCAAGACCATCCTCACCACCTCCCACGCCTTCCCCTACATCAAAACCAGGATCAACGTCATCCACAAGGAGGAGGTGAGGCTGGGGCTGGCTGGGGAATGGTGCCCAGAGGTGCAGGAGGCTCCTTCAGCCCCGTTCAGGAGTTCCTAGAAGCTTCTCGCTGTTCCCATTCAACCCAGACTGATTTAGTCTGCCCCAAAACCTTCGCACCTGGTGATGCCAGAATGATTTTTGTCTTTTCTTTTATATACCTTTTACAGTTCTCTGTATCCACAAGTATCAGCAGCATGCACACTTGCAGCCTTTTATTTAGTTTAGTGCTCAGTGTTCTGTAAGTGCCCTGCAGGCCTGAGAATGAACAGCCCAGAGCTGCAGAGCCAGGGACACCAAACATTCTGCTGGCTCAGGAAGCCAAGGTCTCCTGACAGGAGGATTCTGTAAACTCGAGCTGAGCCCACCCCAACCTCATTATTGGGCCCCTTGTTGGATCTGTGCTGTGTAAAGTCTAGAACTGGTGTGTGTGACTGACGGGGGTGCATTTGCCACGCTGGCACCTGGGGGAAGTGGATGCACCAAACAGGATCCTGATTCAAATCCTGAGGGAAAGACCCCAACCCATTTAACCGTGTCTGGCTGCATTTTCCTAACAGCAGGAAAAGGCATCACTGGTGCATGCAGGGCCCTTGGAGCTCTGCAGGCCAGGTTGGTGGTGTTGGAGCTGCCTGGTCTAGGGAAGGTGTCCTGCCTGTGGTGGGGGCTTTAAGGTCCCTTCCCACCCAGCCATCCCAGATTCTGAAATCATGGAGGTTGTGTTGGTTTCCCAAGGGTGGGCAGGATCAGATGGGGTCACTGAACAATGCTCAGGGCCTGGCAGTGCTGTGACCCTGCAGGGACCCCAAGGGACACGAGTGCCACTCACACAGCTCTGGAGTGCCAAGAGACACATTTAAAAACCAAACTCTGCTTGATGTCACTGAGCCAAGAGGACACATTTCAGAAGTCCTTTTGGTGTCCTCCTTTGTGGTGCAACCCCACTGTGACCTGGCTGTTCCTGAAGGTCTGTGGTTGGTTCCAAGCTCAGCCATAACCAAAATCCTCTCCTGCTTCCTTGCTTAGATCATTCTGACCCCCATCGAAGTCGCCATCGAGGACATGCAGAAGAAAACCCAGGAATTGGCTTTTGCCACCCACCAAGACCCTGCAGACCCCAAGATGCTGCAGATGGTGCTGCAGGGATCAGTAGGTACCACAGTGAATCAGGTGAGGATCCCTGTCCCAGCTGGACTCTCTGGGAGTTCACAGCCTTGTTTCTCAATTCCCTTGGAATTTTTTCCCTGTTCAGTCTGTGGGATGTTTAAGGTCACTGGTAGCTCTAGGCCAGCTGTTCCCAGTGATTTTGCTTTTTAAATAAGAGTCCTGAAAATGTGGAAAATGGCTGAGAAGAAACATCCCTCCCTCACTTACTGCTCATTCTTGGCTCTTGCAGTTGTTCCTGCCTGCTCCTCTTCCCTAAAAGTTTCACTGCTTTCCCACTGTTAGCCAGGATTGTGTCCTGCTGTGGGTTTTCAGCAAAATGGAAAGCAGTGGAGAAAAACTGAGGAAAAACTGAAGGAGCCTGAGTAAAGCTGGAAAAAAAATCAGCTGGAGTTGTGAGTGCTGGGTTGAGTTTGCAGTGCTGGCAAGCACTCCCTGGCTTCCATTCCATTGTTTAAACTTTGCCTCAGTTGTGAGTTGAGCAAACTTTGTCAGGAGTCCTTATAAAGGAAAACAAATGGAGAATCTGTGCAGTTTCTCACACTGTTTTCCAAAAGCAGAGTTTTAAATAAAACAAAGCAAGGCCTAAAACAGAATAGATTGTCAGAGGTTGGTGATTTACAGCAGATTTCCCAGCTGCAGCTCTTCAGGATGCTTTGTGTAGGGAAATGTTGTGTTTTGTGGATGTTTTCTGTGTGGCTGAACTTTCTCCTGTGATGGGTTATGACAGACAGTTCCCAGAAACTCACTTTGCTCCTTCTTCTCCTAAAGGGACCATTAGAAGTTGCACAAGTTTTCTTGTCTGAAATCCCCAACGACCCAAAGCTCTTCAGACACCACAACAAACTCCGCCTCTGTTTCAAGGACTTCACAAAAAGGTGAGGAAAGGCTTCCCAAGGCACCTGAAGTGAATTTCTCCAAGCAGAGTGGGGGGATGCTGGCACAATTCCCTGGAGAAATGTGCTGGCTGCCCTGTTTTCCTTGAGTCATACAAACTCCAGCATCTTTTACAGCACCAAGAAATTAAGAAAACCCACGAAAATAATTGAAATTAAAATGTTCTCAGCAAATACATCCAGTGGCAGATAGTTTTCCCCTATGAAATAAATGGCTTTGCTGATACAGTTGTTTTCCTACCCTTTATTTAAATTACATCTTTGCAAGCAGAAGAATTCCTGATGAACATCCCAGGCTGCTGTTTATTAATCTGGTTCTATCCATCTTTAAATCCACTGGGACTTGCTGTGGAAATGAGCTTTTCATTTCTTTTCAGAGAGGATAAATGTAACTGGAGGGTAAATGACAACAAAAAAAGGAGTTGTCACTCTGGAAGTGAAATAGAAATTTGAGCTGTGACACGAAAATACATGATACAGGATAAAAGATAAAAATTCCCTGTGATCCCAGAGGGACAGGTGTAGGATTTAACTCTGTGGGTAAAATAGAAGTGAGAGATCTCTAAAGATGGGTTTAGAGCATGGGAATTTATTGTGAAAGAGCGTGGGTGTGAGAGGCTGCTGGGCTGCAAGACACAGCTCAGAGCAGCCAGAGAGAGAGAGAGAGAGGCAAAAAGAGAGAGCAAACAGAGTGATTTGCCATTTACAATCCAATAAATCATCTTCTCTGTTGAATATTCTAATTCTCTTTAACCAATCTGAGACAAGCTACAAACCCTACAATATTTGCATGCAACCTGTAAGAATCATCACATTACCATACGGGGTTATATTTTAAACCTTAAAAAAACTGCTTTTGGGAATCTCTGCCAGGCAGGCAGGGTTTGCTCTGCCCTTTGGCCCTGCCTGGGCAGAGGGCATTGTTCTATCCAGAAGGAGGATTCCCTTCAGCCAGCTCTGCCATTGTTTCTGAGTTACTCTGCAACTCAAACCTTGTCTTCATCTCAATTTCGATTCTACTTTCCATATTTCCAGCATCTTTTGCAAGGCAATCCTATCTATAAGGCTTTCCTATTTCATCTTCCCCTACACACAGGATGGGTGTTTTTGTGCCACATCAGTAGCAGGGGGGTCTCTCTGCATGCCCAGCCCTCACAGGGTCTGTCCTGCAGGTGTGAGGATGCCCTGAGGAAGAACAAGAGCCTGATCGGGCCGGACCAGAAGGAATATCAGCGCGAGCTGGAGCGCAACTACCACCGGCTCAAGGAGGCCCTGCAGCCCCTCATAAACAGGAAGATCCCACAGCTCTACAAGGCAGTGCTGCCTGTCACGTGCCACAGGTGCATATTTGGGGTTCCTCGGGGGGCACAGGGGGTGGAACTGGGGGGTCTGAACTTCCTGGGAGTTCCATGGAGCCCGTCCCTTTTCAATTCTGTCCCCCTGAGAGCACCTTCCCTTCCCAGCAGCTGTGGGAGGTGCTGTTTGCAATGTTCCTGTTGTTCCTCAGCTGTGGCAGTTGGGTTTTTTAAAATTTCCATCCTGCATCCCATTCTTTTTAGATGCAAAACCACCCTCAGCGTGGCAGGACTTTATTCCCAGTGGAACTGGGATCAGACTCTCCATGGGGGGAAAATTGTTGGTGTTTTCCTTGCTCAAGACTGGGAAGCTGGAGGTTGGGTTTTGGAGGACATGAAACCCCAGTGGGGATCACTGAAGGGCTTTGGTTGGAAAGACCTTCAACATCATCCAGTCCCACCCCCTGCCATGGGCACCTTCCACCAGAGCAGGAAACTCCAACCTGGTCTGGAAAAATCCCAGGGATGGGGAGACCAAAACCTCCCTGGGCAGGTCATGGATGAGCAGGGGGATTTTGGGTGCAGCCACGTTCCAGCCAGGCTGTGGCTCCCAGAACAGGGACAGGAGGTTCCCAGCAGGAACCTTCATGGAATCTGTGCTCTGTGGGGTTCCCTGGCAAGGCTGGAGTTCCTGGAGCTGAACTGAGGGGGTTCTTGGCTGTGAGTGCTGCTCTGCCCTCCCTGCCCAGCTTTGGGATGCTTGGAGGTCACCTCACATCTGTATCCCAACTGTTCCTGCCAAATTTTCCTGGCTGGGATGCTGGGAATACCAGTGCTCCCCTCCCACCCAGCCAGGAACCCTATAAATGCTTTTGGTGTGGTAATTTTTGTCTGATTTTTTGTGCAAGGTAGCCTAATGCAGGTATGGCATAAAATATCCTGAAAAGCATAAAGTATTCTGAGTTGGAAGGGGCCCACAAGGATCACTGAGTATTCCTGGCAAATTCCACTTCAGGGATGTGTTTGAAAGGTTTAAATAAGATTTCAGTTGTGCAGGTGCTTTTTGCTGCTTCTCTGTGTACACAGGAGTTAAACTTTCTGTTGGTTTTGTGGATGATCCCAGATACAAACCCAAATCCAATTCACTGGAAAAGCAAGGAGTTTTAAAGCCAGTGGACTGAATTTTTGTAGTAATCAGTTCTAGGAAATACTGGAAATCAATTCAAAGTCATTCATCTGGTGAGGCTTCTTATTTCACCATGGAAAATCTGAGCTCATCATTGTATTTTCTCTCCCTCAGAGACTCCTTCAGCAGGATGAGCCTTCGCAAAATGGAAATCTAAGCGAGTTAAAAACCAAAATAATAAAAAAAAAGCACTTAAAAAATTAAGGTTTTGAAAAGAAAAAGAGCCTTGTTATCAGCGCTGGGAATCAAAGAAGTTTTATTGTGAAATAAAACTTGGACTTCATCCTGGACATCCCACACACCTCTTCCTCCATCAAAGTGTTCAGTGGCCAAAAAATCATTCTGAATTGTCAAATGTAGACTTCTCAATGTTTGAAAAGAAAAAAACAAAAATCATGGCAGTGGTATCCAGAGTATTGGTGATGAGCTGTAAACTTACCTGTTTTTTAAGACATTTTTATGACTCAAAGGTACACTAAACTCATTTACCTTTATTTATAGCATTACCTAATGTTAAATTTTATTTACTTCTAGTCCCTATATTTAATTTATATTAGGACCATACGCAAATGCATTTTGGAAGTTTTTAATGTAGTGATGATGCTGATGGTTATTTTGATGGTACTATTAAATATGTGAATGTTTACACTTTAATTCCCTGTGCATTGGACTTCAGGGCTCAGCATCCTTGGGGAAAAGGTTCAGAGCAAGGTAAGTCGTGGATTCATTAACCAAGTGCTGATTGTTTATTGTCCCTGTTTTGCTGCAAACAAAGAACAATTCCAGCAGCAGATTTAGGCACATCTTGGTGCCTCTTCAGCTCCTTCAGGGCATCAGGTGAAGTTTCAGCTTCACTTCTGTGTGTTCTTGGACATCTGGAGGTCCCAGAATCTCCTTGGAATTAGCAGTGAAATATCCCTTGGAATTAGCAGTGCCCATGAACTGACCTGGTTTTGTGCCCATTTGTTGATTTAAAGCCTAATTTCACAGGGCAAAAGAACCTAAAATGGTGCCACAAGAGTAGGTAGAAAGCAATTTTTGCATTGCTGTTTCTGTGAAGGAAATGTGTTTTACAGCAGGTATTTTCAGGTCTAACACTTTGAGGAAATATCAGGTTTGGAGCTGAGTCCACACCTCCTAAATCTTGTCCTTAATATTTTCCTCTCTGTGGTGAACAAAGTCCCGTGGAAGAGGTGGTGTGTGATTAAACACACAGATTCTCTCTTCATAAATACCTAAATATACATGAAAATACAGATACACACACAGAACCTGAACCTGAGAAACATATTCTTTATATATATATATAAAAATAGAAGGAAAAATGGATTTATACATGAAATGCCCCCCGTTCTGCAACAGCACTGAGGGTTTAGAATGGGAAGAGTCTCTTTTTTTTAAATTCCTGATACTTATTTGAGGTTATTGGAGACTTCTGCCCTGCTCTGTTACCCCAGCAGCTCCACAGTGGTGGTGGTTTCTGTACCAGGCTCTGGAACTTTCCCTGGAACAGAAAAATCCTGAATTATTTGTGTGTCATGGGATAGAACACAGGAACACCTGTGTGGAGTTTCCTGCAGAAAGAAAAACTCCAGCCTTTTCATGGATATTCCAAGGCCTCTTGCAAAGCCCAGGGGAATTGGCAAGGCCTTGGAAGTGCTGCAAGAGTCAGGGAATCTCATAATGGAAAATATTGAGGGAGGGAATGGCTTTGGAAGGGATTTACAGGAAGAGGCATTAAAAATATTTACAGAGTGAAAACAAATCCCAGTAGCCGTGAGAGGACGAAACTTTAATTTTTACAGCAGTTCTGCTCCAGGGCAGGAGTTACAAGTTCAGAGGGGTGGCAAGTGGTGCTTGAGTGAAGATCCCAAAAACCCACCCCAATCCCTCTCCCTGTGCCAGAGGAGGGGTTTCCATTCAGCAGCTTCCAGCTGAGGCCGTTTTCTCTTCAGCTGCCACTTAAGAATCTCCTCCCAAGCTGTACTGGGATGATGGAAAGCAGCTGGGTCTTCCTTACATCCTATTTTGGTGTAAATAATTGTATTTTGTTTCCTTGGAACATTCCTGAACCTGCAGTTGAATGAAAAAGTTTTGCGCCAGGTGTGGAAAAATAAACTTTCATTTGCAGGCTGAAAGTCAGCAAAGCCTAAAAAATTGCATTCTGTAATGGGATTGGGCTGCCCTTGCAAGGTAAGATTACTGGTATTTTTGTAATATAGCTATTTCTTGGTTTGGACTCTGAATTTATTTATTATTATGATGCAATGCTTTGGAAAAGGGAAAAAGTGTCTTTTGTCATTGCAGATTATTTTATGCTGCGAAATCAAGGCCTATACAACAATCAGAGGTCAAACCTAACATGGAAAATACACTAAAAGAGATTTTTCCTGATTTACCTCAGTGTTTATAACATTATAATAAAAGACAATAAAAAACTAAGTATTGCAGAATTAACTAGGGAGAGGTTTTTAGGGCTTTTCTGTAAATAAATTAATTTGTAGTGGGAAAAGGGTAAATGCAGCAATACTTCATGTCATTCCTCCCATCCTGGGACAGACTGACCAATCCCCCTTTTTTGAGTCATATTTGGTAAGATTTCAATTATCAATTTATAGGAGGCACCTTCAATTGTCTGACAGTTTGGGATTTTCATCTCTTGGGATTTAGTGCAAATGTTTTTGGTTTTGCAATGTTCCCCTGAACCTCACACCTCCAGTCAAAGAGTGGCTTCAAATTAGGAGATGCTGTCAGAGAACCACAGAATGTATTCCAAAAGCACTTTAAATCTGGATTTTAGAATTATTTCCCAGCCATTTTGTAACTGTTCCCAAACCCCTTTCTGCTTTCCCCTCTCCAAACACAACAGGCTGTTCTGCTTTCTCAGATGTGGATCATAACTTTTTTATTTCATATGTACATTCTTAACAAAGCATCAAAGCCAAATGCTCTCCTTTCCCCCCACTCTCAGTGAGCTGCAGGTACAAATGAGCTGTTAAAAGGTCACCACTGAGTTCCCAGCCCCCCCAAACAGAGATTCAAGGGCTTCACTCTTCAAAGTACAAAATTATTTTAATTACACTACACTCTGCCCCGGGTTGAAGTATTAATCACACCTATTTACACTTTGCTCATTAACACCTATGCACCAAGATGCAAATTAGACCAGTCAAACACTTCCATGGAGTTCAGTTCCCTTCAGCTCTGGACAAGGTTCCCAGACCCTTTTCCTTGTGCTTCAAGTTGCAAGGAGCAGGAAAGAACTGGAGCAGGAGAATAAACCACGTTGATTACCCAAAGACTAAATATGAAGTGTTACTTCCCAAGTTACAAAAATACACAACTTCTGATGAAATTTGCTAGTCAATATACATTTACTCCAGGGTATGAATACAAATAACTTTTATTTTTAAAAAAGAAAAAAAAAAGGGGAGAAAAAAATGCTAATAATACAATAGGCATGTCTGAGAGCTACAGCTGTGTTAAAACCACTACTGGGTGCTGTAGGATCTATACAAACTGGTATTTCTAAAAGGTCAGAGCACTATTCTCCAGCAGAAAAGTTATGGTGTGAGTCGAGTCCTATGTCATGTTCTGTTAATTCAAGTCGAGCCACTTGACACCGAAGAGAAAAAAAACCAGAAAGATGAAGAATCAGTAGCTTCAAAAAACAAAACAGCCGTTCCTTCCAGGTAGTTTGGATGCAAATCAGAGCGAGAGGTGTATGCAAATCCCAAATATTTACAGTCCAAGTACAGCATCACTCTACAATTTTCTTATAAAACAGTAGGTAAGGAGTCGATGTAGATGACGATGTCGGAGAAAGAGAATTCAGAAAGTCCTTTTCCTCTGTGACCTTCACTTCAGAGTCATCGAAGAGCAGCCACTTGCCCTCGTACTCCTTGAGGCTCTGGAGCACGTAGAGAGCTTTGTTCTCCAGAGCTTTGTTCTCCAGTCCGTTGGCTCCCAGCCCCGGGGGCTCTCCCTGCTCTGCCCTGGGCTGGGCGCTGGGCTCGGCACCGCGGGGCTCGGGAGCCACGCTCAGCAGCTTCTCGGGGTTGGGCTGCTTGCACAGCTCACAGTCAGCCTTGCTCTTCTGCCCCCCGAGCAGCCCCACGGCCTCCACGCTCTTCTTGCTGAGCACCTTGCCCGGGGCTGTGGCGCCGTTGAGCCTGAAGGAGACCTCGCTGTCATCGTAGTCCTCGGCCACGGCCCGCGCCTCCTCCTCCGTCAGCGGCTCCGGCTTGAGGGCGTAGCCGGGCTCGGGCAGGAAGTTGCCCCTGTCCAGCTCCAGGCTCTGCAGGTCTGTGACCTTCACCGAGGCCGTGTAGTGGCCGCTGCTGATGGTGATGCCGCTGTGCATGACCACGGCAAAGAGCCCGTAGGTGTCGGTGGTGGGCCGGGTGCTCCACTCCTGCAGGGACAGCCTGAGCGGCGTCAGCAGCGGGGTGTTGATCTTGGATAGGCCCCCGTAGCAGTCAAACCTGCAAGGGACACACGGGTCACCTCAGCAGCTCCCAAAAACGCCACTGAGGTGCATCCATATCCTTCTCCTCAAAGACAGGGATGGTAGGAACTGCTCCCTGCTGCCCTGGCTCAACACCAGCAGCCCAGGCACTCCTGGTCAACAAAGGCATTTTTATGACTCTAATGATAAATCTTTCAGCCCAGAAACTGTAAATTTTAACTATTTAACCTTTTTCTAAAGTATCAGCTAAAGATCGTTTTTAAATAGTGATGATAAAAGTTCAGCTGATTGTTATCTGTCATGCTTCTATCTCTGCACAAACACCCCCTTCTCTCTCACCACCCTGTTTAAAAACAAACCAAAAACCTCTTCAACAGCCAAGGCTGAACCAAGCAAGGTTGGGCTTGGCTTTTTTCCCCTCCTGAAAGAGTCATTTACTAAATAAAGCATTACTTATTTTACTTTCAAGTAGCTTTAATATCACTCAGAGGTTGTGACTAATTTTCCTCAGCTCTCAGTGCACTCTAGTGCTCACCTGGGATTCTTCACTAACTGTTCCTATGGTATTCCAATTTTCCAAACAATTCTGTAGCTCATTTACTTTGGAAAAGCCTCTAACAATCTGTAAATCTTCAGTACTTTGTTCACAGCACACAGATTTACCAGGAGGGAAAAAGTCCTTTTGTTATAAGGATCTTTTACAGACTTTGAAGAGAAAGTGCTGGGATTTCATTATTGTGCATTGGCCTCCTTGAATGATTCTGCTCTTGATGACTTACACATTGCATCAGCCCAATCAATTAACCCCTTTATTTAACAATGGGTTGTGATGTCCTAATAAATTCCAGGGATGACTCAGTCTTACTCAACTGTGAGGGTGTTGCAGGGAAAAATACTGGGAATGCAGACAGGCCCTGTAAAACTGAGGCTGCAAAGAGCTCTCTGCTCCTGTCCTAGGAAAAAATAACATAAATGCAAGGGAAGTGCAGCCATGGCATAACTGCAGTAACTGATTATTGTTTTCTGGGTTTAATTTTGATTCTGCTTTGCTCCTGAGACACAGAAATAAACAAACTGACACACACAGAGTCACTCCAATTCAGTGAAACCTCACTGCAGACCTCTCATCCCACAGACATTTCACAAAAGGAACACAGAATAGAATGAGAAGTAACAGAACTGAAATCTTCTGAAAATCCCTATTGTCAGCAGCCAGAAACAGAAATATTCAGAAGAGAAGGTTGATAACCTGGATTAGAAATCCAGTCCCACTCAAGCACACTGGGACAATCATATTAACAGAAAACAGGAAAAAGCAGGCTCTACCTTTCTTAATGACATCCAGCATCAGAAAGATTTGGAGAGGAGGAAATAAGAGAGGAAATCTTTTCCTATTAGTTTTTTGTTCTTCTTAATGATAAGAATCTGAAGACAGAAAAATTGCAAGCCAAGTACTCTGCCTGCTCTGACTGATGCACTTCAAACACAGCAAACCTGATTTCTGCAGCCACATCTTTTGAGACCATAAATTAATGACATTTTACCCACAGAGCCGAATTTCACAAGACAAAAAGCTGATTTTTCTCACTAATTGTTAAACTTCTGGAGTGGAAATGCTTAATTACATGTTAGCAATTAATAAATTCCTTCTAAACAGCTTCTCAGCCTGCTCACACATGGCCTGGCATTTTTCCCCACACACATACACTTGCCAAAGAGAATCACTCCTCCCCAGGCAAGGAGATTTTCACACTGGCTGCTTTATTTTAAAAACAAAACACTTCGCAAAGCAGCATCTAGAAAAGATAAATAAAATCCCTTATTAACTGCAAATATTTACAGTACCCTTCATTTCTCATTTATTTACAACTCAGTCATCAGAGAACTCAGTAGAGCATAACTGAGCAGATTTCCAAAGTTTTATGGGGGCCAGAAGTTATCAGTAGATCCTTATCTTAAAAAAAATTAAGTTAAAAGCCAGTAAAAGAGTTTGTTACTTCTTTTAGCAATGATAGGGTTTTGTCCAAGATAAAACATCCAAGCCAAAAATCAGGAAACTTCAGAGGAGTTTCAGCTTCATCACAGGTTTCTACATCAGGTTTTCCACTCTTGACTTCCTTAATCCCTGGCTGGTAGCCCTTGGCAGGAAATTTCTGGAATAACTGAAAGGACACATGAGGAAAACCACAAGAGACTGGATTCACTCTGACCTGGAAATTGGTCTGAGTGTTTTGGAGCAAGGACCTGAAGGTGGCCAGGACAGAAGAGGTGAGGACAGGGTTGATTAACCTGCAAGTCCTCATGGAAACAGGAAAGTAGGAAATGCAGGAGCAAATTGAAGGAAATTTTCATGTTTCCTGCTCAACAGTGATGATTTTAAGTGTGCAGCTGTAAGTCAGTATACACAAACCAATGTTTAAGTAAATATTGTGGAGCTCAATGAAAAGACCATTTTGTATGTTATGATCCTGGACTTGTATGGAATGAAGTTTCCTTTCTGCTTTGTCAGAAACCTGGATATTCCTGTACAGTGCTGTAGGAATGGATTTTTCTTTGCTTCCTCTCATCCCAAAGAAAATCTCTTAAATTCTTAAGCATGAAAAAAAAAAAAGATAAAGAACTCTCTCACAGCTTCTTTCAAAATGTAAGGATTTCTACAATTATAATACCAAACTGATTTCTCAGTAACTGAGTATCAATGATGCTGATATTACTGTCTTTTAAAGTAACTAATTTTTTTTGGTGTATTAGTTCCTTAAAATATTTATCTGATGATTTTCTTTCCCCAAAGTTTTAGTATTTACATTCAGGTAGAAAGCAAAGTGTTTTTTAAGGAATTGGTCACTTTTGGGATAATAAGTGTTGGCTCTTTCAAGTATGAATCTCTTGATTTTTTTTCCTCACTCACATTGATCTATTTAGTACTCACATTCAGGTAGAGACAACCTCTGACCATAAAATGCAGATTTGTTCATTACTTCTTCTGCTAAAGCACTTAAAAAAGCTGCCTCTGAATTCAGAGTTGCCCCTGAATTCAGGGATATTTAAAGTAAATAAAGTTTTAAAAGAAATACCAGGTTGTTGGAAGAGTAGAGCTAAAATTTTTTTGTTAGGGAGTCTCCTAAAAGCCAATTTTTCTGGGGGACATTTCCCACTACCTGGAACAACACAAAGCCTTTATGGCACTGGGGGCTGATCCCAACGATCCAATTCCAATTTGGAAATCTTTTGGGAAAATTCCAAAGCTTTTCCAGCTCTTGGGACAAGATTTCCCTTGCTGCAGGACCCTGTTCTGGAAGGCAGGCAATGATACTCACTCCAAGCCACTGGCAGCAAAGCACTTCAAGTGGATGGTGATCACTTCGGGCATTTTATCGAACAAAAGGCTGCGCTCGGCTTCCGTGTAGTGGTGGCAGTTCTCACAGAAATATTTGTCCTCTCCTACAATCCTCTCCACTGAGGCAAACTGGGAAATTGCCCATTTCAGAGTCTTCATTTCTGTTTTTGGCTCTGGAGAAACTAGAAAAGAGAATTGCTGTGTTCAGGGATGTGCCAATATTTACATTTCTGCGTCCCCGCCGCGAGAGCAACAAAACAAAACAAAACGTGTCAGGTTCAGACCACTCCAAACCTGCAAAGAGCACTGAGAATGTGTGAAATATGGGATGCATTTCAATCTTTGGAGCATTTCAGGAAGGGATGAAAACATCATTTAATGGGTATCATTACTCAAAATAAGGATTTTTCCAAAGCTTGTTTCAGATCACACAATTTTGTTGCCATGTCTGGAAACAGAGCTTGTATGAGACCAGAATTTCACTTATTAAGGCAAACCCTCAAAATAACCAGAAAGTTCCCTCTCACTTCTTGCATTTTGCCTCCCCTGCCACCCTCACACTGCTGACAGGATCACCCGCTGTCGGCAGCACTTCTCATATGAACATCACTCCACACATTTTCCTTTGAATCCTTCAGCAAAATGGGGAGGAAAAGCTGCTCCAAATTAAGTCTGTGGCAACTAAAATTAATTCCCTTAAAATCGTGGATTTCAAGATGCGCTTTTGCCACGCTTCTTTTTGAAAAGAGCTAAAAATCTGCATATAGAGAAATAAAATTTGTGAAAGAGACCACATGACCAACATGTATAAACAAAACATAAATGTTATTAAGGTAACAACAATCTAAAATGCTAAAATATACTTTTAGAATAATTAAGAAAAAAAAAGCTTCTTTTATTTTTAAGAAAAACGTAAATATTTCTTATAAAAAGACGATAAAGCAAGATTTCTTATCCAGAAGAAAAAAGAAGACTCAAATCAAAGGAAATACCTATTAATAAACAGGAAAGCAGGTGCCTAAGTGAAGATTTGAAAGCAGTCCAAGCTATGTGTTAAGATCTGGAACAATCTGAATATTATCTGGATCTGTCAACATTATCAGCACCATGTTTCCAAAGTCTAAAGTTAATCAGGACAGGAGATAACAGCCTCTAATTTTAGCCAGCACAAACAGGAGCCGTGTTCCTTTTAACAACAGCACTGTCCTTCCCCACGGCTGCCTGGGGCAGGAACACACCTCACAGCCCTTGTTTTTGGAGGGAATTACTTACTTTCAGAACTCTCTTCACTTTTAGAAAGTTCATCCTCTTGCACTGGGACGCTGATGTCCTGGAAATCTTCCCTTCTTTCTGTGAAGCACTCGCACTCCAAGCACCTCGTCCTCAGCACCAACTGGCCCTGGAAGAGTTTCTCCACCAGCTCAAAGACAGCCAGCTCTGAACCTGGAGAGAGCACATGGCACAGCCCTGAGCATTCCAGAGACCCTTCAGAACCTGGGTATCACTTGGAAAAATCACTGTTACAGCCATGGCCTTCAGGGATCTCAGATAGGAATTAAAAAGCAGTGCAGTTTTCATGGTACTGTTAGTTCTAAGTAAATAAGGACCCTTTGTCTCTTGGCCCTTAAACGTTAATTTCTGCTCTAAGATTGGGCTCTTGTTTTATACTGGAAGTGTGACTGTCACAGTCTGGGATATTTGGTTGTCATCAATGCTTTGACTCCTCAGCATGAACTGCTCATCTCCTCAAGGAGCACCAGCTGGGGGTTTGCCTGGTTTCTATTTATTCTCAGTCCTCCATCCTAAATTTATTGGCCAGTTTTGGTCATATCTGCAGAAGAAATGCAGAATTCAAAATATTCTTCATTCCTTCAATTTTTTTAATAAAAACTGGTGAGTGGAAGGTTCCAAATTAATGGATTTGTACTGAGGCCCTTTCCTCAGTAAGGACCTTGTTTCATTGACATAAACAAAATCCAGACCTGCCAGCCAATTAGCCAGAAATTAGCATTTCTAATTGGTGTCTATTAGATCTAAATAGATTAGATCTTTAATACATCCTGAGTCCTTCCTGGTTCTTGGGAAGGTTGGGAATATGGAAAGATTAAGGAACTGGAAGGGAAAAAGAGGATGTTGTTTGTCCAGTGGGGTTTGGTTCTGTTTGCTCCTGCCAGAAATATCCCTTCACATCTTGAATCCACTTGCTCATTCTATGGATGACAGAAGTTAGTGGTAAATACAAACCTGGTAATATTCTGCCTTTTTTATACATATTGTACAATGATTAGAGAATGTCAGAGAAAAGCCTCAAGGTCTAAGCTAAACAGGTCAAGTTCTCAACGAAAAAAAATTACAAACACGTATAAAAATAAATTCTCTTTCCTAAAAATCGTCTTCCAATTCCTAAAAAATCTAATTTTGTGTTTAGAGCTCTGCAGGCTGTACAGTCTGAAGGCTGACTTCCCACGCATTGTACTTTCTTAATCCTACTAATTTTAAGCCCATCCACTTGTGCACCAACCTTCCTTTTTTGGTTCTCTTTCAGTTCCTTTTCCATGATGGCTTTCCACGGGAGACGCCGGTTCATGATATTCTTCTTTACTGTCACCATTTTCACACTTGACAGCTGACTCTTCGAGCTCGCAGTCATATTCTTTCCCTTGGTCTTTGGATCCCAAGTTTGTAGTTAACTTCCCTAGGCTGTAAAATTTGGACAGAATGCTGGGCTGTTTGCAGGAAGATTTTAACCAGTTTAACCTAAGGCGCGACTTTTTCTGCGTGGGCTTGGCGCCCTCGCCCTCCCCGGAACACTTGGCGATGGCATCCGTTGGGTTTTCCATCTTTTCTCCCGTGGCTTTCCTCTTGGACCTGGTTTGCCTTTGATTCTCTTCAGCTGCAATCTGCTCTTTTGACACCTTGGATTTTTTCTTGGCGTTGCCGCCCTCGGCGTCGCTTTTCCTTTTCCCGTTGCCCTTGAGCAGCTTCTCCTCGGCCGCGTCCCCGCCGTGGCTGCCCAGGGTGGGCTCCTCCTCCTCAGCAGGGCTGGCAGAGCCACTGCTTTCAGAGTTCTGCTTGGGTTTTTCCTCCAGTTTAGCTGCAGGCTCTTCCACAGGCAGCTTGTTCAGCTCTTCCTTCTTGAGGAGCTGGCAGGTTTCCTGGATGTTCCCCAGGATGCACTGCAGGACCTCCTGGGCATCGTGCTGCAGGTACCCTTCGTACATGGGGTTCAGCTCTCTGTGCAAGGAAAGCAGCAGAAAATGAGGGCTGGTGTCCTTTGCTAACTGGGGAATGGGATTTGAGATTGAAATTAGGGATTTAAAGGCACGGAGGATCCTCTCCATGCACAGGGAGGAGTCCTCTCTGTCACCTCAGCTCCATCCCCACCCCTGGAAGTGCCCAAGGCCAGGCTGGAGCAGCCTGGGAGAGTGGAAAGTGTCCCTGCCCGTGGCACAGGATGGAACTGGCTGAACTTTAAGGATCCTTCAACCCAAACCACTCATTCAATAACCTTCTGTACCTGAGCACTGCTTTAAACCTTTTCTGCATTACAGCCTTACAAAATTTAAATTTATTTTCGGATTTCCAACACCATGTGCCAACACTAAGCATAAAAATTTCACTTCCTGTAAGGCCACCCCAAATTTAAGGCAATCACCTTCCACCAGCCTCTAAAGCTGGGCAGTGGAATGACCTGGAAATGTCAGGACACAATTCTGTCAGCATTTAAGGGGATTTGTACCTGAGGGTGTTCAGCAGCCTGCGGGGCTGAGTGGCCAATTCATCCGTGTATTTTTCTGGGTTTAGGAGAAAACTGGCTTGGAGCTGCTCCACTGACAGGATCAAGGAGTGCAAACTGCAGATGAGTTCATAACTTGCCAGGGGATCTTCTTTACAGCTTCCCTGCAATAACCGTGTAAAAGGAATAAAAACATTTGCAGCAGTTTCATCTGTCACAAATGAACATTTTTCTCCCCTCCCTTGGTTTTCTGTATCTGACTGAATTTTTTGTCTGCCACAGGAGGCAGGTGGGTTTCAGACAATATTCTGGTGTTTTTCAAGTAGGAAACAAACATAAAAGCCCAGTTAGCCATTAGTTTAAAATCCTAAACCATCCTTGCTGAAAATCCTATTTCCATCAGCTCCAGGCACCGAATCATAATTATCTTAACACCAAAAGCATGGTCAGGTATCTTTCTCAAATTTGTTAGATTTTAAGACTTGTGCTAAAGTACAAAACAAATCAAATGCATCTTCACCTGAAGTACCACTCTAGAAAACAATGCTGAAAAGCTTTTTAAGAACATAAATCAGTTAAATTTTCACTGCATTCAGGGTAGCCTCACTTGCAAGGTTACAAATAAAGAACATGTGGGGATTTGTTACCTTTTCTGCCTTTTGCTCTCCTTCATCCTTTGAAGATTCTCTCTTCTTTGAAATAATGTTATATAAATGTTTAACTCCAGTTTTAAAACCAGGACAAAAATATAATACCTGAAAGCAACAGTTGAAAAACACAAGAATAACTCGGGTAAGAAGTTATTCCACACATAAACGCACATTTCTAATCCACACAGCTCTGCACCTCCCCAGGCACACAAAAATCCAGGATTTCTCACAGCAGGGAAGAGCCCTGAGTATGGAAACTGAAGAATTTCCCAATCAGGACAACCACAGGGCACACATTTCCTGCAGCAGCATCTTTTCTTTTTTCCTCACTGTAATGAGATGCCCTTTATACTGCACCCAGAATAAACTGATTTTACTTAACCAAAACGTCCCTTTTTGATCCCCCCTGGAGGTGGCCTCACCTGCAGGACACTGTTCAGGTAGCAGGTGTTGCCCAGGTTGTTCAGGCCCACAAAAGGCAGCATGTTGTCTTTTTTCTCACAGCTGACAAGGGAGGGGGGCTGTGCTGCAGGAACCACCTGGTCACTGTGGAGCAGAAAATCAGGGTAAGAGACATTCTGGAAAAACCTCCTTCATCCCTCCCCACCCCAGAGAATTCAGCACTGAGAAATGCAGATCAAAATCAGAAATCACTCTGACTCCTCAGTAACCCACCCAAAACCACACAGGAGGAAAAGCTGCTTTAAGTTTCCAACACATCAAACACCAGGAGATTGATTTAAGGGGCCAGAAAATTCATATTTAAACACTTTTGTAGGTTCTTTGTTCATTAATAAGACAGAAAAATGTGCCTAGAACATATTTTTGTCACTGTCCCCTGCTCCAGTTGCATCATTTCTGGATGCAAAGCAAAAGCATAAAATAAAAATCTAAGAAAAGAGAAACCAATGAACCTGACACAATATACACCAATTATCATTATTATTAATCACTGAGAGAAGTGATTAATACCCTGCAATGACACAACAGGACCAAATTTTAAAGTCTCCAACTTTCTAACTCGCCACAAATTCCTTTTTCCCCACTTAAATCCCCCACCAGCAATGAAATGAGTCAATAGATTTGCTCAGGGCCTGAAAAGCCCCAAGGAATGACAGCCAACCCCCCAATAAAAGATCCAACACATTTCCATTAAAGCTCACCTGGCAGAAAATTAAATTTTAATATAAATAATTATATAAAGAGTTCAGTGACACAATATCTACTTATATTAACTTGAAGCAAAGCAACTTTTCTAAGTGATCCCAAAGTTTGTGCCAACTAAACAACCCCCAGGGGGGCAAAGTTGTTTTCTTAACAGAGGTATTAGAAGTTGGTTCCAGTGATTAATTAAAAAAAAAAAAAAAAAGTTCAGCAAGTGATCCATCCCAAAGTTTGTGCCAGCAAAACACCCCCAGTGCGGCAAAGCTGCTTTCTTAAAATAGTCACAGAAATTGGTTACAGTAATTAGTTTGTTCAGTTTGACGAAGCTGCCCGGACGGTTAATTTAACGTAAGTGCGTGCTAATTTAATTCGAGCGCCCGTTAATTTAATTTACCGCGTGCCGCGGCACGTTATTTATGCGAGAACACGAAAGCGAAAGGAGCGGAGGCTGGAGCACCACGAGACAGCCACAAAAAAAAAAACCAAAAACGAAACAACAAACCCCGAAACAACAAAACCACCCCCCCCAAAAAAAACCTAAAAAACCCAACAACTTCTCCCGCGCGGCACTCACATCTCGGCGCCTCGGAACTCCGCGCCCTTCGGCTCATTTTCCTGCGCCTCGGTGAAATCCAGCGCTCGCTTCGCCTCCTTCTTCTGAAAGAGCTTCAGCGACAGCCGGTTCTTCTTGGAGGGGCTGGCCCTGGCGCTGTCGCCGGGCAGGACGCCGGGCATGGTTCCTGCGGGGCGCGGCCGGGGCGCTCACACCTGGCGCGCACACACACACAC
>JAHLSL010000008.1:2244527-2256055 GCA_025920805.1 Petroica traversi
CAGGTACGGGGGCACCGGGGGCTGCGGGCTCCGGCACCGCTCCGGAGCGGCTGGCGGGACGCGCCGGGGGACTTTGGAGGAGCTTTGGGGGTTGTGGCTGCGGGTGGTGGTTCAGGGACGTCGGGAGGAGCGCTGGAGGATGCTCGGGGGTGCCTCAGAGGGTGCTCCGGGGGTGTTCGGAGGGATGGTGTGAAAGTGCTCAGGGATGCTCCAGGGGGCTCAGGGAAAGCGTGGGAGCGCTTTGGAGGGTGCTCCAGGGGTGCTCCTGGGGTGCTCCAAGGATGCTCAGGGGGTGCTCCAAGGATGCTCAGGGGGTCTCAGAGCTCTTGGCCCCTCGCGTGGCTGTCCCGGGTCAGCATCAGCCCTGGGTCACTCGGGACAGGAGCGTTCCCAGAGCACCCCTGGCTCCGGGGTGCAGGCACGGAGAGTGGCGGGGCAGCTGGGGGAGGGCAGGGAGGCTCCGAGCCCTGGTGGGACCCCCAGAGAACACCGTGGGAACGGCCCCCAGCTTCTGGGCATTGCAGTGGAAGTCCCCAGAGTCGTGGGGAACCATAAAACCCTGCCCGGCCGTGAAGATGGGGCTCAGCCAAGCCCCGGGCTGAGCGTGGTCTCCCCCTCCTGCCCGCAGCCTCTCCCCGTTTCCTTGCCGGAGTTCCAGCCACTCCTGGCAGTAACTCATTTCTGGCTCTGGGCAGGGCCGTGCTCGGGTTCCCGCTGTCCCGGGAGGAACAAGGAGGGAGCGGAGGAACAAGGAGGGAGAGGAGGGACGGGCAGCGCCTCTCCCTCGCAGGCAGCATCGCCTTTCCCCGGCCGTGCGCTCTGCCAGGGCATTTCTGAGCAGCCCAGCCCTGCCGGGACCAGGCGTGCCCCGGGCCGCTTTCCTCAGCTCCCCGTGGCCAGCGGGTGATTTCACACAGCCCGAGAGCTCCGGGAGAAAGCTCAGGGAGCTCTGAGCTGCTGCACATCTCTGAGATAGCGGGGGAAAGGCTGGGTGGTCCGTGAGGAGGTCGGTGGAGGCAGAACGTGGGTTGGGAAATCTCAGCTGGAAGTTCAAGTGAGTTCAGGATGGAGGAGGTCGTGGTCTGGATGCTCTGGGTGTGATGTTCAGCGTGCAGGGATGGAAGAGGGGCTGTGCTGTGCAGGGATATCTCATTTTCCTGATAGCTCAGGAATGTGACACCATCAGGAAGGGTTTCCCTTGTCCAGAGCCACTCCAGATATTAAATATTTTGGCTGTGTTGCCCAAGTGAAATTGGTGAACGCCCAAAAACATTGCTCATGCAGGGCAAGGGTAGCGACCACAACAATGTATAAAAATCAGCATTTCGGATGTGTTTTGCAGTCTTCCAGGTGCTTTGTGTTTGATTTGGGATGGGCTAAATGCGAAAAGCTGATCTCTTAAATGATTTTTGAGATGGCAGATGAGGAGGGGGCACCTGTAACCTCAGGTTAATCACTGATTATTTGTCACTTTGATTGTAATATTTAAAAAATAAATGTATCTGCTGAAATGAATAGGAAAACCATGGTCACATTGGGCTCCTCTTCAGAAATCCTGTTATGAGGAAGGTTTTATCTCCCAGGTATCGCCCCTCGTGCAGTGCTGGGCTGTCCCATTCCCACATATCCCTTTGCCACCAAGCAGGAGTACAACGTTTCTTCATCAAAAAACCTCTGGCATGGGAACCTTTGGGAGGGAGAGGTTTGGTCTGAAAGCATTCCTTGAATCAGGAGCGGTGTTGAGATCCTGGGACATGGCTGCTGGATGAACACAGGCTCATTCACCAGCTCAGTGCCAGTTCAGGTCCCTCCATTGGTGGTTTTAATATTTTAAAATATTTTAAAAGTCGCATTTTAACCACCACAAATTGCCCACTGAATCTTGAGTCTTTTCAAGGATGTTTTGGGAGCAGCCAAAGGGATGAGCGTGGTCCTGTTGATGAGGGGGGAAAAAAGTCAATATGGAAAGTTATTGTATTTTCCATTTGGTGCCCCACTTGACAGGGGCTGTGTGGCTCTGCCTGGCTCCAGAGCAGCAGGATGCAGATTTTGGTCAATAAAACCCTGACCCCAACTGCAGGGGTGTGAAGGAGCCCATGGCTTGGGGCAGGAATGCTCCCAGTGACAATGCCAGGGGAGAGGAACCGGCTGCAGGGAGCTCCTGCTCCAACCCTGTTTATTTTAGACCTCAGTGGAGTTCATGTTTTGGGATGCCTCGAGTCCTGTCCATGCCAGGGTTTAAACAGCACATGAAAAAGAAGGTGGTGTCATTATTAATGCGCTGCCCAAATGGAGAATTCGATAGAGTCAGAAATGTGAAATATGGTGAAAAACCCACCCAGACACAGAGGTCTCCGTCTTCAAAATGGGAATATCTTAAATTCGTCTTTGCAGCTGCTTCCTCTGCCCATCAGGGCAGGATGTGGTGAAAGAGAGAAAGCTGAGAACACACCAGCAATAGGTGGCTGAGGCTTGGTCAAAAACCTGGAGGAAAATCCCCATTTCCTCAGGAGATGAGAGGTGGGAAATGCTGCTCCAGGGCTCCCAGCTCCCATACAGAAATCACCAGCAGAGGAGAAACCTCCATCCTCTCTGCAGTCCCAATCAATAGGGAGAGTGGTTTTGGGTGGCCTGAAAAAGCAATGTTCCTGTGTGAAGAGGTTTTTAGACTTGCCAGGGGTGTGATCAATCCAAGTCCTGTTGGCTGGGGACAGAAATCGATGTGAAACGGCACCGTGTCTCCGCGGGGATTGCGGTGCTTGCCCAGGGGAGAGGAGAGAAATGCACTCAACGGGGTTTTCCTAAAAGCACCTACAATTTCCCACTTTCTTTGGCCACGTGGGAGCTGTTCAGTGTCATGGCAGCACAAACTGACTTGTCCCAAGGTCGAGGAGGTGGAAACCAGCAGCTTGGGAGAGACCAGAAGCCACAGCAGGGCTTCAATGTTTTCCCTCAAAACTTGTGGGATTGAGGCAAAAGGAGTGAACATTAGAAACGAGGCACCTCAGCTTTTTGTCTGCCTTCTGACAAAGTGGAGCACTTTTGTTTCAGGGCTTTGGGTGCTTTTTGTGATCACCTGGCTCTGCGAAAGGAGACTTTAGGGAACACTCCACAGTTTTCAAGGATAAAATCACAGGAATCGACCAAAGCTTTTGTAAGTCTGTGGCTGGAATGAGCTGAAGGTCAGTGGGAAAAGAGGTTATCAGGGGAGGGGGTGAATGTGATCGTTTTCCCCTCCTGGTAAGCCATGAAAGAGAGAGTTTGGATATCTGATACCTCCAGGTCTGACCCGTCTCTAATGGAAATGCTGGCAGGAAGCTCACAACATTTATTAGACAGCAACGAGCAGCTTTAATAAAATCAGCATCCGCAAACTTTATTGCAGGCCTTGGGAGAGGGGCCTGAAAGGGCTGTTTAAGCACCAAGGGCTGCACACCCGGGGCTTGCTGAAAGAGATCCTCTCCTTTATTAAGTGCTGCCGGGTTCATTATTCAGCTTCCTTGAGAGCCCCGGGGAGGCCCCACACGGCTCCGGGATGTTTTCCATGCACACAGCCCCCAGCTCCAGCCCCATCCGCCTCCTCCTCCTCCTCTGCTTTTTGCAGAGAGGATGGGAGGCCAGCCTGGACCTCTCCATCATCAGCCACGAGCTGATGGGTTGCAGAGAGAGCTCGGCCCTCTCCTCACTCCCAAATTGCTTCCAGCTCTGCTCTGAGATGCCCCGGGCGGGCAGCAGTGGGGGAGTTTGGGGTGTGATAAGATCCCGGTGCCACGAGGCACCCCTTGTCATCAGCCTGGCCCCTGATGAAGGCTCTTCCCATAAGTAACAGGTTTTGCATCCCTAAATGCAGCCCTGCTCTGCCTCAGCACGTGCTGTGGGTGAGAGCAGCTCCGAGGGAAGCCTGCCCAGCGTGGCTGGGATGGATCCAGCTTGGAAACTTTTCCTCCTGGGTGCTGTTGGGTTTATGGCAGTGGCTCAGGCATCGTCTGATCTCCCCACTTCAATTTTGGGCCTTCTGCCCCCTCAAGCTGCAGTTCCAAGGGATGCTGTGGGGCCCAGGACCACTGGCAGTGATGATTTTGTGATGCCAAGCACTCGTGGGAAGGCAGCTGATGGGCTCCCTGATTCAGATCTCATCTGCAGTGCCGTTTGCTCTCACTTCGGGAAACCTCACAACAACTCCTTGCAGTGCAAACCAGAATGTCAAACTTATTTTATTTAGCCAGGTATTTGTTTAATCCCACAAAGTTTCCAAACCTCTTTTTTTTCCTCCTGGAGGGAAAACTCCTTCCCGCGGCTGTGCCAGCGGGCAGAGGATCAGAGCGGAGATCCCACCCGTGTGCACGTCCCCAGCAGACTGGAAGTGGGTTATTTTTCTTCCTTTGCAGTGAAAACAGGATTGAAAAATCCGTGCAACAAATATTCCCTGAGAGGCCATTTTTATTGCTGGTATGTCCATTTGCAGCGATAGCTCAGCTGGGTGTTGTGCAATCCAGACCGCCTGGATGGAGCAGGTTTGGGTGTAACCCTTTGGATGCCGAGGGCCAGCTCTGGCTGTGGGTCACCCTGAGGTGACCCTGCCACCCTGCTCAGCCTTGGAGGCACATCTGGAGTGCAGTGTCCAGCTCTGGGCACCTCAGGACGAGAGGGACAGGGAGCTCCTGGAGTGGAGGCTGTGGAGATGAGGAAGGGCCTGGAGCATTTCCCAGCCCAGGAAAGGCTGGGAGAGTTGGGCCCGGTCAGTCCCAAGAAGAGGTGACTGAGAAGGGAACTCGGCCATGGATATAAACAGGGAAGGTCAGGGATGGTCCAGGCTCTGCCCAGTGGTGCCCAGCAATGGGAAAAGAGGAATGGACACAAACTGATACCCAGGAATTTCCATCTGTACGTGAGGCAGAATTTCTTCCCTGGGCAGTGACTGAGCCCTGAGCAGATTGTCCAGGGAGGCTGTGGAGTCTCCCTCACTGGGGATATTCCAGACCCATCAGGACACACTCCTGGGTGCTCTGGGATGACCCTGCTGGAGCAGGGAGGTGGCACTGGATGATCTCAGTTGTCCCTTCCAACCTGAACCGCTCTGTGATGGATCCGTGGTGGAGAGGAGGGGTGGGAAGCCCAAAGCTGCCATCCCACAGGGATTCTGTGGGGAGGGGGAGGCAGCAGCCAGGGGGGCAGTGCTGGCCAGGAGGGGTGGATGGGACGGCTCTGGAGCCACTTTGGGGCCGTCTGGTTCCTCTCATCCATGGGAGCAGCCCCAGAGCAGCTGCCGTGGCTGATGTGAAGCAGCCGCAGTTTCAGGCCGTGACCTCGGTTCTCAGGCTTGGGGGACAATCTGGGTGAGCCCCTTCCCCACTTCCCGCCCTGCAGCAGCCCCCCTTGGGCAAAGCTATCAGAGGCTGGATGTAAATCCATCAAGCACCAGCCCACAATTAATTAATTTGCGTGTTTTGACTCCTTCCCTTCATAGCTGCCGATTAAAAGCCTATTTAAGGGGTCACAGCCTTCTTCAGTTCCAGAGGGATTAAATGTGGGAACAACTGTGGGTCGTATGTTGGTAATTGCAGTGAGGAAATGCTCCAAATTAAAGCTTCCTGCTAGGTCTTTCCAGTGGGAAAACCAAACAATTCTTTCAGAATGACTTTTTAAACCAGCGTCATCTAGAAATCCGTGTATTTTTAATTTTTGTCTGGAGTACACAAGCAGCAGAATGTGCTCAAAAAGGACGCGCAGGCGTAACTAAAGCAGAAGAATTCAGCAGAAAACGAGCCAAACGTGCTCTGGAGTTGGTTTTGAACCTCAGGCTCAGTAATTGCTTGTGAAAGCAGAAAGCCATCGACACCGAGCGTGGCCCCGCGCGGTGTGGGACGGAGCCGCGTGGGAAAGGCGGCATTTGGGAACGGCAGTGTTTGGGAAAGGCGGCATTTAACCGGCTGCTGGAATTATTTTTCAGTCCTCGGCTAGGGAGTTTAACCCATCCGTGCCTCGGGGAGAGCTGGCAGAAGGACAAACGCCGCTGGTTCAGATACTCCGCTTCCTGCAAAGGCAAAGCCCGTCTGCTTTTCTTCAAAGTTAATGTGTTAAAGTCCCGTTTGGGGGTTGCAGGGAGCTGGAGCGGCGCCAGCAGCTCTGCTCTCACACAGTGACAAGATGTGGTTTTCCTCCCTAGCATGAGATTCGGGCTGTGCTGCTCGTTCGGCGATGGGAAAGGTGCTGGCACTGCTCAGTGCTGGGAGCCCCTGGTGAGAGCCCCCGGCAGAGCCCCCGCGTCCCAGGGGATGCCTCCGCTTCCCAGGATTTGCTTTCCCAGCCCTGGACGAGGTTTGCAGCCCTGAAACCCCTCGGCCTTTGCAAGCGTGAGGTTGTTGCGAGTTCAGAGCTGAGACCGAGGGATTTGTCCCTGCTGCCAGCCTGGAGGGGCAGCAATCCAGGATGCCCGAGGGGAATGCCAATGCCGGAGCTCGGGACAGCCTTGGGACGGGCACTGAGCCACATGCCACAAGTACCGTGCCCAAAATCACAGAACCACGGGCTGGTTTGGGTTGGGAGGGACCTTAGGGCGCTTAAATCTCGTTCCGCCCCTTGTCGTGAGGGACACCATCCACTGTCCCGGGCTGCTCCAAGCCCCGTCCAGCCTGGCCTTGGACACTTCCAGGGATCCAGGGGCAGCCACAGCTTCTCCGGGCAGCCTGATCCTCATGTCTGCTCTGCCAGCTGGAAGTTTGCATGGATAATCCCAGAGCCAAGGGCTGGAGAGTTTGACACAGAGAGTGCCACTGTCCCCCCTCGGGGAGCCCGGCGACACCGGGACACCCTCTGCCCGTGCCGCCCATCCCGCCCGGCATTCCCGGGGCTGCGGATGGATGGACACGGCCGGAGGGGCCGGAGCCGCGGGGACGAGGGCGAGGCTCTCTGCCAGGAGGATTTGGGGACGCTGAGCCCTCCTGCAGCTCCCGCAGGCTGCGAGTGGCGGCTGCGCTTCCTCGGGAGAGGCGCTCCTGGAATCGCTAATGCTCCAGCCGGAGGTGCAGCATGCGGAGGGAGAGCTGCAGCCGCAGCATCAGGTACAGCAACAACCCCGCCGTTAATTATTGACTCTCCAATTATCTGCCCTGATAAGGGAGCGCTCCCCCCCTACCCCCGGCAGCGCTCGGTGCTCTGTGTTTTCCGGGAAAGAGAACTATTCCCTGGAAAAGTAACTCGTTTTGTGCGCCGCGATTGAACCGTCCTCGCAGAGGTCACCCGGGAGCCGTGGGCTGCTCTGCTGGAAAATCAATCCCCCTTCTGTGCTTCTTGGTTTAAACTTGTGTTTGCTTTCCGAGCAAGGTCACGGCTCAGCTGACCAACTTTGTGAGGGCTGGAACAGGCTGGGGTGCAGCCGCTGCTCCGAACCCTTCGCTGCCGGCTCTGGCCACCAGAGAAGATGCTTTGGAGGGAGGCGAGAGCTGCTGCTCCCGGGGGGGTTGTGGGTGCCAGCCTGAGCAGGTAACATGGAAAAGAAAAAGGCTTTGCTAACCACAGTTTTTCCTTTCACCACCAAGTGCTGGAGCCGCTGCTGCAGTGCAGGAGGACGGACAGGCAGAGCTCAAATCGTGCTGTGTTACAGCTGAGGAGGCTGTGCTAACGTGCTGGTGGATTATCTGGTTATTTATAGGCTTGGGGTTAACTGCTTGCCAGTTAAAATTGCCAGCGAGATGCTCTTGGGGGAACGGGTTGTGTGGATGTTTGCGGTATGTGGTTGAGTTCATTTGTAATTTAAATGTTTGGGGGTGTCGTGGCGCTCTCCTTTCTGCTGCTGGCGTGGATGGGGGAGCTGCTCACTTTGCACAGTGGGATGGAGTGAAAGAGGGGTTAAATGTGAGTGTAAAGAGCCAGTGTTTGAGTCCAGGCTGGTTAAAAAGACAGTACATTGTCCCTGCAAACGGGGCTGCCCCAGGGAATAAAACCACTCCGCTCTGTGCTGTTGCCTTCTCACATATTTGGCTTCTCCGTTTCCATTTCTGTATGTATTTATTCCTGCCTTGAGAAAAACAGCCGAGTTCCAATCCGGATTAATCCTCCCCACGGCCTCTCTGTGCAGCAAAGGTAAAAATCAGCCATGCATGGGGAGAAAAAGAAACGTTCTTCGGTTTTATTTAACAGAGAAAACTCAGCAGGAATAGAATCCAACAGAGGCTCAGCCTAACAGGTTTTAGCAGGATGGGGACACACCTGAAAGTGTTGCCCTGCCTCAAATTATGAGATGGACCCTGCGTGTAGGGCTCTGCTTCTTCTGGTGGATGACTTCATATTTTAATCTCATTTTTCTTAGGGACAGGCGTGGGGTCCAAAGAGGCACATTTTCTGGCTCTAAGCCACCTTCTCCATGCCTGAGCTGCCCCGGAGGGGACAGGGGAACATCAGCAAGCTGGCTGGGAACATTCAGCATCCTTTTACGAGGCGATTTTGAAGCAGATTGGTCAAAGGAGAGCACTCGTAGAATCAATTTGGGCTGCAGAGCTGGGACCCGGCCAGCTCATAAATGATCCAAATAGATGCAATTATCTAGATATTAAAAACCATCCTATTCACTGGCTTTCCCTCCCCTTCCTTCTGAATAAACGACCCAGAAGAGTGGAGTGGAGCTGGTCAGGCTGGAATTGGCTGCAGTCGGAAAATTAAAGGGAAGAAACAACATTTGAGAAGGAGGTTGGTGTTTGTTTTGGCACGTGCTGTTCGTTGGCAGGAGGAGGCTGAAGGAGCTGCGCTTTGTAGAAGGAGTGTGGTTATTGGAGAGCACTTCAGGAGCTTTCCAGGAGCTCACAAGGTGCTGGGTGACCCTCGGTGACCCTGCTGGAGCTTTGGTGTCCTCCTTGGGCTGGGAAACCTCCCTGAGTTCCATCAGGGCTGTGCATTGACCATAAACACTCCCACCTGATTGACAACGAATTGTTTCTTTAAAAGGTTTTGATCTTTCAAAGTATTTCTTAGAGAATCATAGAATGGCTTGGGTTGGAACGTTCCATGGCCAGGGACACTTCCCCTAGACCAGGAAACCCAGTCCAAGCTGGCCTTGGACACTTGCAGGGATGGGGCAATGTCCTGTGGTCACAATTCAGCAGGATTTGACTTCATTTTTCAGCCAGCCTTTGGTAAAGGTCAGCTGGAGCCTCTTTGTGGGGAGCTCTGGAGCTGTGGCCAAGTGCTAAAGCCCTCACTGAGGCAAAGCTCTGTGCACAGAAAATGAGTTCAGACTCTGGTGGTTTGGTCCATGAGGTGGGTGTGAGCTGGGGCTGGCTCAGCACAGGCTTTGCTCCTGCCCTGAGGATCTCTCGTAGCTCGGGGAGGAGCAGGGATGGACTCCCAGGTGGCTGTGGAACCATCTCTGGCCAGGAACCAAACTGGATACTGTAAGGAGAATCATAAACAAACAACCTACTGTGCAGGAAACTCCCACTTCATCCTCTGCAGCAGGAATTCAAACCAGACCTTCTCCCTTGGAGCGTTGTTGTCCTTCTCACACAAGCCAGGAGCCTCCTACTGTGAGGTCCAACTGCCCTGACCTCCTTCACCCTTCCCTGCCTCCTCCCTGGGCCTGGAGGAGAGAACTTTCACCCAGGACCTCTCCTGGCTGTTCTCAGCTTTAATTTCTCATGCTCTGGAGGGTCTCACCCGTGTCCACATGATGGGAAGGAGCTGGAGGGCAGCACAGCCCAGGAATGATGTGCAGATCTCAGTGTTGGCTGTGGTAGATCTCCACCTGAAGTCGTCCCCAGAGCTGGAACCAATCTGTCTGAGCCTCAGTGCAATTTGGTGAAGGTTCTTTTTAACAGCAGGGACGTGCTCTGAAGCAATTCCTGTCATTTGAACAAGATTCAGCATCAATTTTGAGTCTTTGCTGGTTGTGGATTAAAAAAAAAAAAAAAAAAGCCAAAGCAGTCATTCCTGGGTGTACTTTATACCCCTGATGTCAGGGATCTTTGATCATGTTGGATCTCTCCAGCTCACAGGAATCAGTCCCTGTGCCCTCGGTCTCCAGCCATGCCAAATGTCTGTCTGTCTGTCTTCAAACCCTCTGTAATGCAGGGATGTTTTACAAGGATCAGCTCCCTGGGATGTATCTGTCAAGCACAAGTTGTTGCCTCAGGAAAAGGAGCTATTGATTTTAGCAGCTTCAAAGCCCTTGGACACCGCTGGGAAGTGGAAGGGGGGGTGGCCTTTGAAGACTTGTAAGTCTTTAAGGAGAGATGAAGTTCACATGGTTGAGCTTTTTCTTTCTTTTTAATTGAATTAAAACATATCCATTTCTTTTTTTTTTTCAAGGGTGAAGTGACTTCTCAGCCCTTGTCAGAAGATGCTTAAGTGACAGCCCACTTAGACCCCACCATGGAGAAGACAGAAGGTATGGAGCCCACAGGATGTTTATTTGTTCATTTATTCCTTGAAAAAAACCGAAACCATCAAGCCCTGGGGTAATTTCCTTACGAGAAATGCTGTAAATAACCTGTTCTCTGTAGATACGGTGCCTAGAGGTGAAAAATGCACAGTTAATTATTGTGCAGATTTCTTAAAAAGCCCAGCAAAGCAGCTCCCAGCTCCAGATCAGCACATGTTTGTCCTCCCATCTGTGACAGATCCCTGCTCCCACCCTCCGGCTGTGCTCCCGTGGCCTGGCATGACCCCAGTGATGTTTTCCCTCTGTCCTTCCTCTGACTTCCACCTGGACAGCGCCTGCAGCTCGGTGATGCTCTGTGATGAGCAGCACCAAAATCTGTTCCAGATTGTCCTGGTCCTCTCCAGGATGGAGAAAAGAGATCAGCCACATTCCTGGAGCCTCCTCCTCCTCCTCACTGAGCCCAACTTGTTTGCTCAGAGGTGCAGAGCAGCCCAAACCGCTGTGATTTCAGGACTTCCTGCACAAAGGATCAGTGACACAGAAATTTAACTGTTAACCCTCCAGGTGGAAACGTGGGGGCTGTGAGTGTTTGCAGGCTGGCATTCAGCTGTGTTGGAGGGGTGATGCTGGAATGATTTTTGTCTTTTCTTTTATATCCCTTTTACACAGTCCTGTGTATCCACAAGTATCAGCAGCATGCACACTTGCAACCTTTTACTCAGTTCAGTGCTCAGTATTTTGTAAGTGCCCTGCAGGCCCTGAGACTGAACAGCCCAGAGCTGCAGAGTCAGGGAGACCAAACATTCCCACTATCTCAGGAACCCAAGGTCTCCTGGCAGGAGGATTCTGTAAACCAGGGCTTAGCCCACCCCAACCTTGTTAGGTATGCTGATGTGTAAAGTCTAGAACTGGTGTGTGTGACTGACGGGGGTGCATTTGCCACGCTGGCACCTGGGTGAAGTGGATGCACCAAACAGGATCCTGATTAAAATACTGAGGGAAAGACCCCAACCCCTTTAACCGTGTCTGGCTGCATTTTATAACACCAGGAAAAAGGCATCAGGGGGAGCTGAGGGCGGAGAGCTGTTTGTCTGTGCTGGCTGGGTGGGCAGACACACTGACACCCATTTAGCGGTGATTTGTCTAATTAGGAGCC